>CM060948.1:50799187-51039187 GCA_030765055.1 Mantis religiosa | reverse complement strand
GTCTTTGGGATCTTCTTAATTCAATTGGTGGTTGAATTTCTTGAACAGGTATACATTTGGGTAGAACTGATTTCCATGCTAATTCGCTGATGGTATTTGCTAATTTGGCCAAGATATTATATAATTCTGGGATTCTTATTATGCTCCATAAATTAAATCCTCTTAATTTATTTCGTTCTTCAGTAATTAGATGGTCATACTTAACGCATTCAAATAAAACATGTTCTGGATTATCTACTTTACTACATATATTACAAATGGAGCTATTTAACTTCTTCACTTTATACCAATATGTACCATAAGGTCCATGTCCAGTCAAAAAATGAATTAGACCTTTTGTGGGTTTTACATGTTTCAATTTCAATCGTTCGATTATAAATGGAAAGAATTCATGAGTTCTTCTACCTTCATTTATACTATCCCATTCATTCTGCCAATCCTTCAACAGATGTTTCTTGATATCCTTGTCTGGTATTACACACCTTTCCAACTATACTATTTACTTTTTCAAAATTATTTTTCTTGAACCAGAACATTGCACCTCTCAATCTAATTAGAAGATCGTAGGCTTTTATAGAGTCGGTCTGATAGAAGCGCCATCTAGAGACATACGTGGAATTGGTATTGGGGAGTAACAGACTAATACCACAGGGGAAGTGATCGCTACTGTATGGATCAGATAGGACAGACCATCGGAAGGAAACCGATAACGGCGCAGCC
Organism: Mantis religiosa; assembly: GCA_030765055.1. Classification (NCBI taxonomy): domain Eukaryota; kingdom Metazoa; phylum Arthropoda; class Insecta; order Mantodea; family Mantidae; genus Mantis; species Mantis religiosa. The sequence continues at coordinate 51,038,467 of CM060948.1, read as the reverse complement.
AAATCAAGGTGTAAAAAGCTGTGGTAGGCGTCAGAAAGGAAGGTAGGCACTCCGGTGTTCAGGACCGTGAGGTTATGGGTATCCAAGAAATCGGCTATTAGTTGGCCTCTCGCGCAGAGCCCCAAAGCGGGTGACGGGCGTTGACGTCTCCAACCAGCAGAAAAGGAGTGTGTAACTGGGACACGAGATCCTCAATATATCTGAGCGAGAGGTCGTCAGGCGGAGGCAGATCGATATTGTCCCGAACGCATTGTTGAGGCGAGGCGGCGCGAGGTACGAGTTCAAAGAGCCGGGCAGTGCAGTGCAGAGATAAAAGCTCGCCGAAACGCTGGGGGAAAGAGACGGATTTCTGGTGTTCGTCTTTCTTCTAGCGCCGTCTTGATTGTTTGAGAACATTCCGGATAGTGAGGAAGCTATAAAAAGGAAGCCGCAGCTCGTCAAGGGGACGATTTTCCGGGATTCCTCCTCGAGACGCCGAGGAGTCAACATCGCCTCTTCAGAGAGACCAGCCTAGGACTACGCAGCGGCAGAGCAAGCGGATTGCCAACATCGGGAGGGACCTTAGGGAAGCTCCCGGCAACACGCTACTCTACCGACCTCGCAGAAAACGCTGCCTTCTTCTGAGGGACAACTCAGCTGCCTTCTTCTCCAGCTTCTAGAAGGGAAAACTACAAAGGTAGCGGGGCGACTCACGACCTGAGCCATCCAGTCCTTGTGACTGGGTAAGGCGCATTCTGTTTAACAGGTGTCCGGTCCTCTGAGTTGCACGCTGCTCAGCACCCGCTGCCTAGAGGTAAGAACACCCGTAGGGCGGTTGATTGCACTGCACCTTCGGGTGCAGGGCTGTTAGTTTACCTGCTCGGTACCCCTATCACCAGCTTTTCTTTCTTCTATCACTTCCAACTTTTCCATAATGGCAGAAGCCAGTGCCATTCCATCCACCTCGACCCGTACAGGGTCTGATGAACCGGCTGCTACGGCCAAACCAAGCACCTCCACTGGAGGAATAAGGAAGAGGAAACCTTGCCGACAACGCTACGGCGGAAAGGGCAAGGTAGTCCTTCTAGAACAACAATCTGACCAGGGCGCCTCGCGGGAAGCTGTTTCTCGTGCAGGCAAAATTTCGGAGTCCGACTCCGACGACGAGCGCAATAGTGTGCGCAGCTTTCATTCCAGGAGCGGGAGAACATCCGTGCTCTCCTGCAACTCTGCTTACTCTTCGGCATCTGAGGGAGGCCGGGAGCCCAGCTCTTCGGACCTCTCGTCGGATGGCGAGGGTGACGAGTTCCGTGAAGTAAGGTCACGGAGAACCAAGAGAGCAGCAAGACTGGCTGCAGAGGGCGTGCCCTCTGGCCAGTCTTCTCGACCCACCTCCGGTCAGAACCAGGCTGGAAGTCAAAGGCGGCACATACCGCCTATCATCGTGGACAACTTCTTGGGGTCGGTAGGCTTCCTTAAGGAGGTTATGCCGACCCTCGAGAACGAGTGTTCGGTGAGAAGGAATAAGAGCCGTTTTGTCTTCCACGCTAAGAACGAGGGGGACTACACTAAGATTCTGATTCAACTCAAGCAGAGGAAAATTCCTCATTTCACCTTTGGCCTGAATAAGGCCCGTGATGTACGACGAGTCATCCGAGGGTTACCCGCGGACACTTCCGTGGATGACATAAGGGCAGACCTCACCCGCCAGGGTATCACCCCTAGAATAGTGAAGCAGCTCACTCGACCTGCTCCAGATCGCCAGGGAACTAAAGCTCCCCTTCCCCTGTTCCTAGTTGTGGTGGAGCGGGTAAACGACCCCGAGGTCAAGTTGGATGATGTTCGCACCATCTGCTACCTCCGGGTCACTCTGGAACCAGCCAAAGGCTCTGGCGGGCCCCCACAGTGCTACAGATGTCTGGGATTTAACCATTCCAGCCTCTTCTGCCACCGTAATCCTCGCTGCTTGAGGTGCGGTGGCACCCACCTCAGAGAGGACTGCCCCCGTGCCATCACGGAGGACCCAACCTGCGCCAACTGCAAAGGAGGGCACATAGCGTGCTATGGAGGTTGCCCTACCAGGAAGGCGGTTATTGCCTCTAGGAGACCAGCTCCAGGGCCAATAACCCAGAACACCCGTTCTGAGCCAGTAGCGGAGAGGGCAACCTCTTCCATAGCACCACGGCAACAATTGCCTAGCTCCAATAGTGCCCCATCCTTTGCTGAGGTGGTGCGCAAACCAGCCGGTGACTCGGCGACATTGCGGGGCAAGACACAAACCCCCAAGAATCCACACACACGGACAGAAAAAGTTAAAAAACAACACAAAGCTCCAGCCCCACCTAGAGCCACTCCCAGAAGGGAGGAGGGTCGTGAGGCGGCCAGAAGGGCGGACTCGGATTCCGAGGCTGGGAGCGGGTCTGGTGAACCCAAGCCCGCTCGACAGATTAGGGACGAGAAAGCCAAAGGTAGGCCAGCCCCAAGACACTCCTCACCTTCGAAGTCCCAAACTTCAAACACTACGCCCTCCACCTCACCACGGTCGGAGTTGCTGACGTGGCTGTATCAGCTGTTACAGTCCCACGGTGAGCGACTCTGTGAACTGCTGGTGCGGTATACCTCCACGACAGACCCCGCTACCCGCATGGTGACAGCCATGGAGGGGCTCGCCCTTCTAACCTCCTTTACCGGCCCGGCCCAGAATGGCAGCACGAACTAGGTCAAGTACCTCGTTCAGGTTCGCGTTCTGGAACGCGGCTGGAGTGGCGGTTCAACGGGACGAGCTCCTACATTTTGCAAGATCCAATGTTTTGGACCTCATCTTGGTGTCGGAAACCCATCTCCGCCCCCAGATCCCCTTCCATCTCTCGGGGTATCACTGTCTCCGAACGGATCGCGCTGGCCGCCGAGGAGGGGGCACAGCGATCCTGGTGAGGAGAAGTGTGGTCCATCGAGCTGTCCAGCTTCCACAACTCCAAACACTTGAAGCCACGGCAGCCTGCGTGAACCTTGGCGGTTCTGAAGTCCTGGTAGTATCAGCCTACCATCCCCCCCGCTCACAGCTCATAGCCAATGACTACCATTCCATTCTTTCTTTACATCCCAATGTCATTATGGCCGGGGACTTTAATGCCAAACATCAGCGTTGGCATCATGGTCCCCGAGCGGATAGGAGAGGCAGTGACATTATCCGCATGGTAGATGCGGACCCTCACCTTCGAGTTGAGGGCCCATGGCAACCCACTCATTACCCGTGTGGTCGGGGTCGCCCATCTCATATCGACTTCGCTATCATCAAACGCTTTCCATTTCATCTCTCACTCACTTCGCTTAACGCATTACATTCAGATCACAACCCAGTACTTGCTGAGGTTAATACACGGATTGCCAATCACGACGTCACGGTTCAAAACCGGGATGTGGACTGGGATTGCGTCAAAGTCTGCCTGAATGACTCCATTCCTCCCAACCCCAACATAACCGACATTCCCTCCCTTGAGGCTGCGGTCTCGTCCTTCACCTCAGTCGTGAAGCGAACGGTCCGCAACCTTACAGTTATCACCCCAGCTCCACTTCATCCGGATGTTCTTCCCCTTGACATCCTACTACTCATTCGCCGTTCTTGGGCAGCAAGGCGGCTCTACCAGAGACACCGCACGCCTCATAATCGAAGGCTTCATCGGCGACTGTGCCGAGAGGTTCGTGCCCGCCTCCGTGAGCACAGAGTGCGCGCGTGGGAGGACACGATGTCTCGTATGAACCTCGAGGATGGAGACGTGTGGAGGGTCATTAAAAGACTTCGGAACCGCCAAGGGACACCAAACTCCCCACTCCAGGGTACCCAAGGCCTGACCTACGAACCACAGGCCAAGGCTACGGTGTTCGCCGACTACCTTGAGAGGACCATGAGGCCTAGAGAAGACCCCCAGGACCCAGCCTTCTCTGACCGCGTTAGGCAGGAGGTACGTCGATACTTTCGGCGACCCCCGGCTGAGGCGGACAGACTCCCAGTCATAAGACCCAGTGAGCTTCAGGGCGTACTCCGGCGCCTCAAACCAAAAAAGGCAGCGGGACCTGATGGCATAACGCCACTCATGCTCCGCCACCTTCCCTTCAGGGCCGTGTTATTTCTAACCAAAGTCTTCAATATGTGTCTCTCTCTGAGTCACTTTCCACGTAGGTGGAGAGAGGCTCGGGTGATATGCATCTTGAAGCCAGGGAAAGACCCGGTTAATCCTGCCAACTACCGCTCCATCAGCCTCCTTTCTGTTCTCTCGAAAGTTTTCGAGAGACTTTTCTTAGCCCGCATGTCCCCCCTTCTGGGTGACATACAAGCTATCCCTCCTCACCAGTTTGGCTTTCGTCCTGGGCATTCCACGTCTCAGCAGTTGCTGCGCGTGGTGGAGGCTGCAGCCCTGGGTTTCCAGGACAAGGCATTCACCTCGGCGGTTTCTCTGGACGTGGAAAAGGCTTTCTCTACGACCTGGCACGCGGGTCTTCTGTACAAACTCATCCAACTGGAGCTACCCACTCAAGTCATACACCTTCTTCACTCTTTCCTAAAACATAGATTCTTCACTGTCACAGTGGCGGGAAAAACATCTACACGAAGGTCTATCCGCGGCGGAGTCCCCGAAGGTTCTGTGTTATCCCCGACGCTGTATAGCGTCTATGTGGCTGACCTTCCCACTGAACAGCACGTCAACATAGCACAGTATGCTGACGACGTGCTGTTATTCTCAACAAACAGACACCCACGCAGAACCTTCAACCCCATCCAAAGATATCTAATCCTCCTCCAGGAATGGTGCACGCTTTGGCGATTGTCCATTAATACGGAGAAAAGCCAAGCGATAATGTTCACCAAGCGCCGCTTTCCCGCCAACTTCCCCCAATTTACCTACTTCGGGCAAAGGATCAGATGGGAGAATTCAATCAAGTACTTGGGAGTGAAGCTGGACAAGGGCCTAACTTTTCGGGAGCACATCCAGGAGCAAGCTCATCGGTCGTGTGGTGCCGTGGCATCACTATACCCTGTGCTTCGGTCTGCGATGTCTGTTCCCCTAAAGTTGCGCCTCTTTATGGCTCTGGTCCTCCCTATCATGCTCTATGCGTGCGAAGTCTGGGGTATGGCCGCAGGCTCACATCTAGTTCTGCTCCAACGTGCACAGAATAAATGTCTTCGGATTATTTATTCTGTCTGTACAAGGTTCCCCGTGAGATTACTTCATGAGGCTTCATCCCTCCGATATGTGGAGGATGAAATTAGACGCCGGGCGACAAAATTTTTCGAGGGTTTGCCCCAACATCAGAGCGCCCTAGTCAGATCCCTTGGGGATTATGTTCCTCGTGAGCGTCGCTATAAGCGATACCGGTTACCCCGCATGTCTTGCGGTCACTACCGGTAACCACATGATCTCCATTCCAGCCTAAATTAAATTTCAGCTACTCCAAAATTGTCATTATGGAATATTCAAAATTATTCAAACCTTCTTCCTAGTTTATTAACTAACCCACCAGCGGTGCTCGCTGTCCGTAGCACCCGGTTCATCATTCCCTGAGGAGCAAAAAGCTACCTCCCTACACAAATCCCACTTAAATTACACCCGTCATTCTGCAACATCCACATCCCGCCACTACGTGGTTAAGCTCTTCCCAGAGCAGGTACACGTTTTGACCACCCTTCGGGCTGTTCCTAACAGCCTGCCAGATTTGTGTCTGTCTGTCTGTCAAGGGGACAGTCGGTAATTGGACGCGTGTCCGTGAACAACTGTAAAAGTGAACTCTTGTGGTCGATGACCTTGCAAGTTTTATGTGTATGTGACGTAATTCTGTTACTGTAAAGGTTGACAAATTGTGTTTCTACGGAAGTAAAGAGCAATTTTTAGTGTTTGTAACTTGAACTTTTAATTTCACAAACCCACAAAGTCACAATATTGCAAATGGTGATTTGGATGGACGGCAGTTTTTTTTTTAATTTACGTCCTCCAACGTTAAGTCATATCGGACGATGAATGCATTGGGTGAAATGATGCTCAAATGAGTCCGGAGTCCATGGAGCTTAGAGTTGCTTGACATTCGTCTTTGAGGATAAGGGAAAACCCTGGAAAAACCTTATCCAGATAACTCGCCATCACCGAGATTCGAACTCGGGACCTCTTGAACATGAGGCAGACTCGCTACCATCTACGCTACCGAGGCGGGCTTGGAGGGCAGTGTAAGACGGACTGTCACTGCCTGAATGTCAGACTGTAACCGGGTTCAATGAAGAGATCATTCCGGAGGAGCAGGATAATGCCTCCGTGTGCAGAAACCCCCTCGTCCAGTAGAAGGTCACAGCGAAGTACAGAGTACCACCTGATCTGAAAAGATTCCTGCGGACGGAGTTTCGTTTCTTGAAGACACACCACCATAGGCACATAATCATGGAGCATAAGTTCAAGCTCCGGTCGATGGCTGCGAAGTCCCCGTAGATTTCAGTGTAGGATGGCCGTGATTAAATACAATGGGAGAGATCGGGAGGAATTCACTCCACTAGGTCGAGGATGGCGGTGGCCGGATCAACTTGTCCTTTAGCTTGGGTGTCGAGCTAACACCTTTTGCGGCAGATTCCTCTTGCCTTTTTTAACAGTTGTCCGAGCAATGGCGGCAAAATCCTCCTGGTCCATTTCCTCCTCTGGGGGTAACACCTTACCAACCGAGAACCTGGTTCGAGGAGCTCGAAACGATGGGAACTTGAGAGTGGCGAAGATGAGCAATGCGAGTCCCTTCCAGAGGATTCCTCAGAGGATCCCCGAGAAGACGTCCATGAATCACTACGACTCTTGGATCCCCTAGGGGAAGAGGGCAATTTCTTCCGGGAACGGCCAACTCGCTTATCAGATGTATTATTTTGAATGATGATGATGGTGATGATGATGATAATGATGATGATGATGATGATGATGATGGTGGTGGTGGTGTTTTAAGGGCGCTCAACTGCTGGGTCATCAGCGCCCATAAAACCAGCGGAGCTAAAACCAATTAAAAGGCTAAAACACTAAAAAACTAAAAGGATAAAACTCTAAGAGACTAAAAGGCTATCAATAAAATAAAAACAAGATAAAACACCCGCACGACGGTGGCAAAGACTAAAAAAAAACAATAAAACCAGAAAACATTTTAAAATGGTTAAAATACCCAGACTCTTAGGGACTAAATCCTAAAATTTTCAGATAAAACCAACGCTAAAACTGTACCCACCGCCGTCTCGTCATCCGCGAGTATATCTGCCAAGCTGGCCGGCAGCTGGAGAGACCTCCGGAGACGTGCGAATCTAAAACATTCTAAAAATACATGATGCACCGGCAGTTCGGCACCGCAGAACAGGCAAACGGTGTCCGGTTTAATAAACAGTTATGGCTAAAATAACATTGTCCAATGTGCAACCGAGGCAAAATAACCTCTTCCCGCCGCGATAAGCGACAGGAGGTCACCCAGTGATTCGAAAGCTCCTTTACCATTCAGAGCTTGTTGTCACGGAGAGCAGAGCACTCGTGGCGCCAGCACGAGAGCGCCTCCCTACGCACAACAAGCCGAAAGTCATCCGCCGTCACACATGAGATGGTAACATTGGGATCTATGGTTGCCACCTTGGCTGCCGAAAACGCCATTTCGTTCACGCGCAGGCCCACGTAACCAGGAATCCAGGCACACACCACGCTAACGCCAGAGGCGCGCAAAACTTGGAGGGCGCCCTGGATCTACCGTACGAGAGGATGGTGGTTGTACAGCGTACGGAGGCTTTGGAGTGCGCTAAGGGAATCACTTAAAATAGGGCAGTCACCAAACCCTCTGCGGTGAACATATAAAATGGCTCGGTATATTGCATGGAGCTCTGCAGTGTAAATGGAAGTGCTGCCATTGAGACCGAATGTAAAGGGTTCGGCCCCATGGACATACGCTAATCCAACACCATCAGAGCTCTTGGACCCGGCGGTAAAAATTAAAATAAAATTTTTATAATCTGATAAAAATTCTAAAAACAAAGTGCGGATAGTACTCGTGGGGGTTGTGGACTTGCCGTGCGCAGCCATACTATGATCCATGGCAGGTGCAGCACGCAGCCATGGTGGATACACCCTTTCACCCCGAGGAAGCAACCGGGGTAGCTCGAGAGCATGCCACCGAAGAAGCTCCCGGACGCGAAAACCTGGCGGCTTAGGACTTAATCGGGTGTTACTATAAGGTATGTCATAGCATATTTCGGTGAAGGGTGCAAAGGTTGGATGCCCAGGCATACTAAGTAATCCACAGCCATAGTTCTCCAGCAACACGTCCTGCCAATATTGCAGAGAAGGTTCTGCCGCTTCGGCGTAGAGGCTCACGACTGGGCTAGTTGGAAATGCCCCAGTAGCTAAACGAATGCCAGAGTTATGGACCGTGTCTAAGAGCTTCAGCACTGATGGACGAGCTGAAGTATAAACGATGCACCCATAGTCCAGCTTCGAACGGATCAGTGTGCGATATAAGCTGAGCAGTACTGCGCGATCCGCTCCCCACGATTTCCCACTAAGTATCCACAAAAGATTGAGAGAACGTTCACATCGTGCTTTCATCTGCGCTATATGCGAGGACCAGGACAGCTTTCTATCGAAAACCAGTTCGAGGAATCTAGTTTCATCGGCGAATGGTAAAACTTGGCAACCAAGTCGGAGCAGGGGTGGTAGCCGACGTTTCCGGCGCCAGAATTTAACGCACACTGTCTTCTCAGCGGAGAAAAGAAAGCCGGTCTTAGAGCTCCAGTCATGAAGGTTGTCTAAGCAATGTTGTAGACGACGCTCTAGGACCGGAGTACGCTGAGAAGTACAATAGACTGCGCAATTGTCAACGAATAAGCACGATAAACCCCCCGAGGAACACAGGTAGAGATAGAATTTATGGCTATAGCAAACAGTGTAACGCTGAGCACTGATCCCTGTGGGATACCGTTCTCTTGGATAAAAAGGTTTGAATAGACCGAGTCGACCCTTACTCGGAAAATGCGATCATTCATGAACTCCCGAAGGAACACAGGTAGGCGTCCACGAATATTCCAGCTGTGCAGGGTGCGTAAGAGGCCTGCACGCCAACAGGTATCGTACGCTTTCTCGAGGTCAAAATATATGCCGACAGTCTGACAGTTCTTAAGGAAACCGTTCATGATATGCGTTGACATAGACACGAGGTGGTCTAGTGTCGAACGACGACGGCGGAAACCATACTGGATGTTCCTAAGTAGGTTCTGAGTTTCCAGCCACCACACCAGCCGCCCATTGATCATGCGTTCCATCACCTAGCAGACGCAACTGGTGAGGGAAATAGGCGGTAGCTGGAAGGCAAATGGCGGTCATTTCCAGGTTTCAAAACTGGAATAATGGTGGCCTCACGCCACTTTTCAGGAAAACTGCCGTCAACACATATACGGTTATAGACCTCGAGTAGGAAAGCCTTCCCTTCGGGAGAGAGATGTAATAACCGCACGTGGATACCGTCTGGTCCTGGTGCACATGGTCGGGACGATGTAAGTGCGTGTTCTAGCTCGGCCATGGTGAACAGGCGATTGTAGTCTTCAAGGTCTCTAGAAAGAAAGTAGAAACCTTGAGACTCCACCTGATTCTTAGTTGCGAGGAACTCAGGTGTATAATTATCTGAGCTAGACACATGGGCGAAAGCACTGCCAAGGGTGTTAGCCGCATCAAACGGATCCACCACGGCTCCTGAAGGTGTTTTCAAACCAGCTATCGGTATGTGAGTTGATTTTCCGGCCACGCACCTAAACCTATCCCATACTACAGATGAAGGTGTATGATGATTGAAAGACGACACAAAAGCGTTCCAAGATGTCTTTTTGCTCTGCCTAATAACTTGCCTAGCCCTGGCACGCATCTTCCTGTATTGAATAAGGTTCTCCAGTGTGGGGTGCTGTTGGAAAACCCGTAGGGTGCGCCTACGATCACGGATGGCATCCCGGCATTCATCCGTCCACCATGGGACAGGACGTCGACGAGGATTCTGTGACGTACGCGGAATAGACCGTTCTGCGGCTGAAAGTATCACCTCGGTAAGATGTTCGACGAATTCGTTGACGGAGGCGTGCTCTTCGTGACTAAAAACCAACAACTGGGTGTAAAGAGCCCAGTTGGCATGATCGAAACGCCAGGTGGGCAAAGGCGTGGAACACACGTTCTGATCTAGGAGACTAATAAGACAGGGGAAGTGGTCACTAGAGTGTAGGTCAGAGATGACGTTCCATTGTAGGGAGACTTCTAACTGCGGTGAGCATACTGCCAAATCCAGATGGGAGAAGGCGTTGAAGGCATCGGAAACAAACGTGGGTTCTCCGGTGTTCAGGAGAACCAGGTTGTTACTGTCCAGAAAGTCAGAGACCACTCTGCCCATCGCACAAGTTCGGGTAGAGCCCCAGAGAGGGTGATGGGCATTGAGGTCTCCGACCAACAGAAAAGGGGTGGGTAACTGAACAACAAGATCTTGGAGCGCAGTAAGGGAGAGGTTATCTGAGGGTGGAATATAGATGTTGCAGGCGACCAATTGTATTGCCGGCAGTATTACACGTGCGGAAACTGACTGGATGTTAGAGAGTAAAGGTATGTCCTCCACATATACGTCATCTCGAACAAGGACCATAGTGCCTCCGTGCGCAGGAATACCCTCTTCAGTAGCAAGATCGCGCCTGAATGGTGTATACCGCCTGAGTTGAAAGGTATCCTGTGGGTGTAGCATGATCTCCTGCAGGCAAACCACTAAGGGATCGTGCGTATTAAGCAACAGATCAAGCTCTGGGCGATGTGCCCTAAAGCCACGTATGTTCCACTGTAGGAAGGCATTTGGAGCGGTAGAATAAAATGCTAAGGGGTATTCCCTCTCATGACGATTTCAAGGGTGGCCGAATCAGTTTACCCTTCTTTTTTGGTTTCGGGCTAACCTCCTTAACGTTCGAATTATCGGGTCGTTTTCTGGACGTCATCCTGGTAGTGTGCTCCATATCCTCCTGCTGCATCTCCTCCACGGATGAGCTTCCTTTACCGATGGAGAACTTCGGTTCAAGGGCTCCAAACGATTGGAGACGGAGATCGACGACGATGACAGACGTCGATCAGAGTCCTCGCCTGAAGACTCCTCAGAGGAGGAACTTCTAGAAGCCCTGGGACTCTTTCTTCGGCTGGCCGGTTTGTTGGAATCCTTCAGGAAATCGGATTTTTTGTAGGTTGTCTTAAATTGTTTCGGGGTGCATCGTAGACAATGGGCTTCTCGGCCTTGAAGGTTGAGGCTTTAGCTGGTAATTGTGCTGAGGATCTTCTTCCTGTTGGAGCGTTAGGCGTCGAAGGTGCAGACCGTGTTGGCGGATTGGCAGGCTTAGGAGTCGGTGACGGAGTGATGGCCTTCTCCGATATTGATGCCACACCAATATCGCAGGTTTGAGTGGCGATCTTCCTCCTCGGCACTGGCTTAGCAGCTACAGAGCTGTAAGTAGCGGACCGCGGGAGGGATGGCATGCGAGTACGTCCGAGTTTCCGGGCTTCCGAGAAGGACACCTTCTCTTTCACCCGGATCTCTTGGATTGCCTTTTCCTCAACAAAGCGCGGGCAATCAGGAGAGCTGGATGGGTGCTCTCCGGCGCAGTTCACACATTTAACCGGTGATGAGCATGAATCATTGTGCTGTGCCATCGCACAGATAAAACATGTAGGCGCGACGGTACAAAACGCGCTTGTATGCCCGAAACTTGTAGCATCTTAGAGGGTTGGGTATATAAGGGCGTACCTCAATTGTTTCATACCCTGCCATAAGCCTTTGTGGGAGATCAACCCATTTCCCCCCTCTCTGCGCTGCATACGGTAAACAGCCGTCACACCTTGGTCTTTAAGGTTCTCCATAACTTCCTAGTTGGACATACCGCCCAACGCACGGGTGTTGACCACACCGCGAGAGGAGTTCAGGCTCTTATGGACTGTCACGTTTACCGGGTAACTGCCCAACAGGTTCGCCTTGAATATTACCGCTACCTGGGAGACTGAATGAGCTTCCACCAGGAGCGTGCCATTCCGTGATCGAGTACAAGATATCACCGGACCAGCTATCTTATCCAATCCCTTTTGTATGATAAAAGGATTCAGAGACAGAAAAGTCTTTCCTTCCTCAGTTCTAGTTACGACTAAGTAGCGAGGACCACAGGGCTCAACTACTTCCTTTCAATTTCCCTTCTGTGTTGTAGGTTTAAATTTAGGTACCATTGCGGTAATGTCCTCCACCATTGCAAACGTCTCCGATGGCGTGCTCACATCCTGGTCACCACCCCGGCTTAGGTGAGAATCCTGGCCTGGACCTTGCTCACCTTAGGGTCACACCTCCCAGTGTAAAGACAGAGGGACCCAATCGCCTTCAGGAGTCTAACAGCTCATGCAATGGCCCCTCCACGGGACTGATCTTTATCAGCGGATACGAACACAGACTTAAGCGATAACCAGGGGCTGAGAGATACGCGTTACCCAGTCAGCCCTTGCGCCTTGTGCGCGTGGCATCCTTCAGACAAGTGTTCAGGGAGGAAAAACAAAAATAAAACAAATAAATGGGGTCAAACACCGAAGTGGACCATAGTTTGGGCGTTTGAAGGAACACACTCACTTCGCGGAGGAACCCAATTGAGGGATTACACCAGAGCCTCTTATGCTAGTTTTCGGGGTTACCGATGGGCCTTCTTGGCAGCTGTAGCGGTCCTGGGGCACAACGTGTCCCCACCGTACATCACCCCATCAGTGAGTCCCTTACTTCCTGTTGGCCACTCCTGGGGACGAGGACTACAGAGGTTGGATTTCGAGGGGCTATCAGTTTGGACTCCTATGGACACACGAGAGGGAGGGCTAGGGCACGTTTGCACAACGGTGTCATCTCTCTGAACAGGTTGGCGAACAGCTGCAGAATACTTCGTTATTAAGAGGGTGAAGCTACTGATAACGTTTCTGCGCCTCAGGAAAGGTCAGGTGTTCTTTCACACAAAGCTCCTGGATAGTCTTTTCCTCCAGAAAACGAGGACAATCTCGGGACGTCGATGAGTGCGCACCGCCACATTTGACACAGGTGGGGTCCTGAGCGCAATGGGAGCCATCGTGAGCGTCGCGGCCACAGCGGGAGCAAAATGGCGAACCTGTATACCGTTGCTGCGTGTGCCCGAACCTCTGGCAGCGGTAACAACGCATGGCCCTAGGAATATACGGACGAACAGAGGCGTGTTTGTAGCCACACAAGATGAAGGTTGGTAAGCCAGTGCGTTCGAAGTTCAGGAAGACCGTTCGTAATGGAAACGGCTGGTCATCCTTCCCCATGAACCTGAATGCTGCAATCACACCTTGGTCTGACAGTTAACAATTTCCTCAGTGGAGAGTCCGTCCAGGCTAGTAGTAGTGACAACTCCGCGTCAGTTGTTTAGGGTCCTGTGCTTTTCCAGCTTTACAGGGTAGGAGCCCAGCAGACTAGTATTCAACAATTTGTTTGCCTGGGTATCTTTGGCTATCTCTCAATTAGCAGGCTGCCGTCCCTACACCGTGTCGCATTTTTCTCTGGACCACAGAGCTTAGCCAATTCTCTTTGGATATAAAAAGGACTCAAGTGTGTCATAGTCTTGCTTTCACTATTTAACCGCATTACATAAAAGCGTGGTGTTGATATAAAAGAGCGCAGAGGAACCATGGTTATAGGTCCCCCTTCCGGAACCGTCGGCGTCAGTCTGCCATCCGGGGAATAAAAACGAAAGACACCGAAATCTTCCGGTCTGTGTCGGCCCGAGGTAGCCACCTGAGGTGCGCTCTCAGAGAATACTTCAAAGGAGTTAACCTCCAACTATCACTACTAACCAGTGTGCGACGCTTTCACCACAGGCAGGCTCGGCTTTATGCCCCTACCACTGGGATAACCACCAGTGGCTCCCCACTCTAGACCACGCAGTCTCAACGGAGCCAGCGTGGATTCAGGGGACTTGTGGTTGTTTACACTGGGACCCAAGCAGCGTTAACACGTCGAGTTCCCTCGTGCATCCCAGCGGCGCACGGCCGCCGAGGCATCCGAGACGACTCGTTCCCTTTGGAGCTGCGTGGGTGTACGTGGCAATGAAACGGCTCCGCACCTAATGTCGCACAAAACGGGTAGTGAGGAGGGTCCCCTCAAACTTCATGCTTGAGACCTCCATAGAGCATATATGCTGGAAGCTGCACCGAAACCGTGGCACAGGAACCACGGAGACAGGAAAGATCCCTGTTGGTGAGACAGGAGTTTGTAAACCTAAACACTTAAAGCTATAATATAACAATAAACCTAAAAGTGGAAGAAACTTAGGGTTAGGGGTGTAAAACGTGGCATATCCAAAATGGGGTGAGAGGGTGACGATGGGGATGATGATTGGCTAGGGCACCCTGGGATCGCCACACCTGTACTCACATAACGTGAGCCCCTGGGTTAGAGCATAAACTGAGCTGTACAACCTTGAACCGAAAACTTCGCTTACGCAGCTATGGAAACAATAGCTGATCCCTCTTCTCAGGACTGGTGGTGGCGTAACTTTGTTATAAACTGCAGTAAGCCAGTAACGTTTCTGAGTTCGTCACAGTGAGTGAAAGTTTTGTGTTAAAAAAGTTAGAATAAGGAATAACGTTTTTTGCTGAATGAAATTAAAATTATGGCATACGAAAATTTGCAAGGGAAAGTGGGTGTACATTTTGGCTTTAACCTAAATGAATCTGGTAAAGTGTCTGACAGAAAAAAAGTATTTTGTAAAGTGACTAGGTGAGTCTTCATGGAAACTATTATTTGCATATCAGTCTCACAAATCTTAGTAGATATTGATATAATATGTTACTAAATAATTACTTACAAAAGTATTGCAGATCTAATTCAATACATATATAAAGCATGTGCACCTAATGCAAACCAAATTTTGAATCTAAATTTTTAAAAGTTTCATAATTAATTAAATATACAGAATATTAAAGTACTTTATATAATCCTTACACCTAATTTTCGAACAGATAATATCTCGATTAATCGATAGATTAACCAATTAAACATTTTGATCTATCTATAGCACTAGTCAATATGAATAGGGAAGTTACAATCATGGAAATGATATCAAATAAAGGAGACAAGAGTGTAAAAATCATGGGGAAATTTTTAGTCAAATTCGAAAAATGCACGAGGAAGGTGAACAATCAAGAGAAGGAAAGAAAGATAGGAGAGACAGCAATAAAGAATGTATTGGCTACCAAAGTTGCTAAAGGGCAGGTGCCAAAAGCAAGAGGTGACCAACAGGAGGAGAAAGGCACATGACATATTTTACAAAGAAAAGATGAAAGAAGGATGTAAATTTGTATGGACAGGTAGAATAACTTACTCATTCATATAGCTGAATGATTTCTAATGATACTCATAAAGATATCTAATTTAACAAAATAATTACTTGCACTTACCCATGTGAGTTTCCCATTAGAGCTGCTAATAGCTCTGCAATATGTTTTGTAGCCTCCATTTTGTTGAAATCTCCAACAGTCTTCTTATACATTCTCACGGAATATTTATAGACCGTCAATTTTTGTGATTTACTTAGGCCAAAACTTGCCAGGCGCAGAATAATAAACTCTTTCCAAGCTTCAAAGAGAGAGACTGCATCACTCCACTGTTTTTCTAAGAACTCTGATTCAGTATTGTCCACGAGTATTTTTTCAAAAACCTGTATAAAAATACGAAAAGAGTAACATAACACTGAAACTTTACTGTAACATACCTACTAAGACATGTAGAGTATACAGAATTTGTGTTTAAGGTCTGAGTATCTTAAACTAAGTACTAATAATTTGACATTACCAGAAAGGGAACATTTAATTCATTTCAGTTGCATCCTGTTTTGAATTCTGTCTACAAATGCATCAATGAAATGTGGAAGACCATGGGTAGAAGTTAATTTTATACTCTTTCATTCTTATGTTTTGTAACTCGGAAATAGACCTATGATTGTAAAACTTTGGTTCTTAAACTTTTATTTGTTAGGTATTGTTCATTCACATATTAAGGCTGAATTAGTTTTGTTCAGCAGTAGTTTCTTCCAATAAACCAATGGACTAGCAATGGGTAACCCATTTTCACATTTTCTTGCTGAGTTATACATACATGATTTACAGGGATCTTCATTTAAAACCTAAGGGCACATAGCATTTCACCTGTGCGTGATTGGATGTGTCACAGCCAGCTTTGCTCCTACCTAAACTCCGCGCATAAAGCATGTATAACAATCTTACTTTATAGAAGATGCTGGCAATGTCTACTCTCAACTAAACAAGCACTATATTGGGAGAACAAATTCTGATTCACACAGTTAAGTTGGGTTACTGTTATGTTTCTGATTTCACTTCCAATACTTTGCTTTAATTCTCTTAGTGTATAAGGAATTGTCTTTTAAACTATGTCTTTCAGGTTACCCCACAAGTAAAAATCTCACACTGTTAAATCAGAGGAGCGAGAAGGCCGTATACCAGCACTAATCACTCTATCTTCAAACACTTCCTTAATTTTATTCATGGACTCCTCTCGCTATATAGGCAGTAGCAGAATCTTGTTTAAACCACCCATATATTGGACAAAGTTTATATTATGAATCATATAAATTCTATTATACACGTATAATTGGAGTTGTGATCTGATTTCTCTTCTTCTATCAGTTCATGATAAAATTGGGTCAAAATGTCATTTTGGTACCTCTCAGCATTTACAGTCTGCTTGTAGAATATTGAACAGATTATGTATCAAGCACTAACAGCACACCTAACTTCAAATTTCTGAGCATAATTAGATATTTATGGAGCATGGTGTGGATTTTCAGAGGCCCAGTACGGACTGTTATGAGCACTGACACAACCCCTGAGGAGGAACCACGCCTCACTGGAAAAGAGCAGAAGCTGTGGATTAAACTGTCATTCATTGATGAAAGAAACTATTCTTACCAATGCATTTGTGATACTGGATCACCTTGTTTAAAGCATGGACACTAGTGCACTTATACGGTTTTAGTTTTAATAATTTAGTTGCTCTATGTGCAGAAGACTCAAATTCCCAAATTGTGCTAATTTTTGGATGAATTTGGTCGATGCATTTTCACACATGCACCTATGTCTTCTAACTTTTCCTCTGTTAATGCTGTACATTTACCCTTTCATTTTTTGTTTGCCACAGAACCAGTGGCTTCAAATTTCTTCACAATCTTGTGAATTGTAAGTCTGTAAAGGAATGATTGAATATACTCTGGGAGAACATGGCTTGGTGATTCCATTTATAACAGCTTCTACACACAACAAAGCATTGCTCTTGAGTGAAGCGCCTGTTAATGTTAGTGGCTGGTACAATACTGATGAGTGGAGTGAATACAGCTACACTGCTGGACACAATGGCAGCCAGTAGGAGAATCCAGCAAGGATGTGGGAGAGGCAAAATACTGTATTTTCCGTTAGGTTTTAAATGAAGAACCCTGTATTAGAGAAGCATGTCACAAGAGCCCTTCCATTAATCTTCAAAACTTAGCACAGGTAAGTAAATGACATATTTCTCGTAGTACAAAAGAAATTACTGGACAATGCAAAACAGATCAGTAGAATTCATAATGACTACCAAAAAAGATGGCTATTTTTCTTTCTTGGACATCAAAATCATCAGGAAAAACAAGGAAGATACTTTAGGAATTTACAGGAAATCCTTTCACACAGATGACTATATAGAAAATAAAAAGATTCATCGTAAAACTTTCACAAACTTATGGTCTTCAATGTACAGACTTCTTAACAGTTGTAGCAGATATTTCATGTTGTTTAAAAAGAACAGTTAAAGGAATTGAAATATGTAATGAAATAGAGGTATGATGTAAGGTAGGTGATGTGTAACCATGACAACCTCAAATGAGAGGAAGTTGTTAAATGTCTTAAAGATCTTTCTTCTGCTTAAGAACATCGTAGGAGAAAGACGTACATTTGTGTCTCTCCGAGGATATGCAGAATTATTTTTGAGTGTGCATTTAAGATGCACAAATAGCATGTGTGTAAGAGAGTAATAGTTTAATCAATACAACAGTCATTGTTTGTTAAAGAACAACATGTATATTAAATTTGTATGCAAGACAATGACTTCCCTCAATAGCTCGTAACCTAATTGAGTACTATAATATTCAGAGGCCTCTTCATACTGGGGGTAAGAAATCCATTTCAGCACCCCTCATACTTGAGAGAAAACAATTTCATATAAGGATACTACCCACAACAGAAAAAGTGGCAATCATTTTAAAAATATTTAGTGTGCCGCAAAAAAGAAGCACACAGGGAAACCATTATTATTTGCTGTGAATCTGAAGATGTGCCCTTGTGTGTTTATCCAGGTTTTAAGGTAAAATAGTCAAAAAGAAGTCTTTAAGTGTAAGTTTGCATCTCTAATAGAACTAATTAAATTTTATTGTAAATTAGGAAGATTAAAATAATTGGCGTTAAATAAGAATTAAATGCATGTAATACGCACGACATCTATACATGTCCATATTGGTTTGGTGCATTTTAACTTGGACATCATATGACGTCCATATCGGTGAAAGAGTTAAAAGAATGAGCAACATTTCATGCTAGATGGACTATAAATAATATGAGACCAAAATTACCCTTATTGCTTGACAAATCTCAGAGATATATATGAGAATTGCATAGGTAATTATACTATCAAGATATATTTTTGTGCATACCTCTCCATTTTTAGAGCATAGTTTAACATTTTTTTATTCATAAATGCATGCACATAATTATGATTTTAATGCACATACATAAATCCACCCTCTGCTCATGGCATACCTTAAGCCACTTGACCAATATTCCAAGTGACATAACATTTATAGATCTGAATATTTCTTTTAAATACTTCAAATACAAATTTTAATTTCTATTAATACAAAAAGAAGAAAGGAAGAAAGGAGGAAGGGAGGAAGGGAGGAAGGGAGGAAGGGAGGAAGGGAGGAAGGGAGGAAGGGAGGAAGGGAGGAAGGGAGGTAGGGAGGAAGGGAGGAAGGGAGGAAGGGAGGAAGGGAGGAAGGGAGGAAGGGAGGAAGGGAGGAAGGGAGGAAGGGAGGAAGGGAGGAAGGGAGGAAGGGAGGAAGGGAGGAAGGGAGGAAGGGAGGAAGGGAGGAAGGGAGGAAGGGAGGAAGGGAGGAAGGGAGGAAGGGAGGAAGGGAGGAAGGGAGGAAGGGAGGAAGGGAGGAAGGGAGGAAGGGAGGAAGGGAGGAAGGGAGGAAGGGAGGAAGGGAGGAAGGGAGGAAGGGAGGAAGGGAGGAAGGGAGGAAGGGAGGAAGGGAGGAAGGGAGGAAGGGAGGAAGGGAGGAAGGAAGGAAGGAAGGAAGGAAGGAAGGAAGGAAGGAAGGAAGGAAGGAAGGAAGGAAGGAAGGAAGGAAGGAAGGAAGGAAAGGATAATGCCTTGTCA
The DNA here is from genome assembly GCA_030765055.1 of Mantis religiosa. Taxonomy (NCBI): domain Eukaryota; kingdom Metazoa; phylum Arthropoda; class Insecta; order Mantodea; family Mantidae; genus Mantis; species Mantis religiosa. The sequence goes on along the minus strand of CM060948.1, from coordinate 51,018,967 downwards.
TTGTATGAACCAAAGTTTTAGAACAGAACATGTAAATGGGAACATTTTGGTACTTAGACATGCTGAATTATTGTTAGCCTCATTGTAAATATGTATTATTCCCTTTTGGAAAGTAAATATGAGAAAATAAATAACAGTGACGTACCTGAAACCATACACGAACATTAGGATCATCTCGAAAAAAGATTTCCAAATGATCAAGCAACATTGGTGCTACTCTTCTGCCGCATGTGCGTACTTCCAAGGCAATAATATTCATTACCATTTTGTGTACATCCCATCCATAACTGAAAAGAAGATAAAAGGTGATTTGATATCAGAAAGTAATCTGCAATGTTCATTAATGTGCTTAAAATTACATTATACATAAATTAAGAGGAATTAATAATAGATCAGTCATAGAAATAAGTTATATCTAAGCGATACACCTATGTAAACATACATACTACATAAATACACACAAAAGCATATACAAACTGAAGCTTTCATGGCCAGTGTTTTGCAGATTAAATGCCTTTCCCAGGCTTATAGGCCGTGGTTCAGTGGGTTTGAAATTTCCTGACATTTTGCCAAGGACTACGCTTGGTATCATCAAGGGTGATCCAGTAGCTGCTCAGAGCTCGAATGAGTTTTTGGCACAAAATGTGCATTGTTTTACATAGTTGCTGGGCAGAGCCCATCCAGTATCAAGACCTAGTTGGACCACATCAATTGGCAGGCACAATACTGAATAGGCTCCATCCACAACTATATAAAAGAGGACATATTCTGTGCTAAGAACTCATTTGAGCTCTTAGCAGATACCGCATCAGATTTGAAGATACCAAGCACAGTCCTTGACCAAAATTTGGGGATTCTCAAATCTATTAGACCATCACACAAATACAAATATTTATAACAAAATACTTCCCGAAGTATGCTTAAACTGTACACAAAAGTGCATTGCTGATTTGTAATCAGGGTTAGGAAGTTCACTTACTTGTCTTTTTCAAAAGAATAATATTGTCACGGCAACAGGCATAAAAGTTTTGACACCAATAAGTAAACAGTCAGCAGATAAAGATTGTTCAGGTTCTGGTTTATTTTAGAACAATCTAGAATTATGAATTAGGTATTTAAGGATGTGACGGCTTGCAAAGTGAGAGTTGTAAACCGAATGAGTAATAAGCAGAGTCTGTTATGTAACAAGAGCTGTTGTAAAGGAAGGAAGGGATTTCAATCCCGCCAGAAGAGAATCCCACATTTAAGTTCATCACTAAACCAACAGATGGCAGCAGCAACTCCAGAATTACCCACACCACTGGATCAAGCTTTAGTCGCATAAGAGTCGAAGATGCAATCGATGATTTGCGAAACATGTCCTCAAAATAGGTAGGAAAGTGTAGCAGATGTGTAATAAATACGACTCATCTAAAAATTAATAAATACAGTTAAATGGTTTGTTTCAACTAAATTTCTAGTCAAACTGTTTATAACACTGGGCCTACTGCTGTTTTCTCATTTAAAATGAGTGCTTCTTTGACAGCCAGCCACACTGTGTTTTAAAAAGAACTATCATATAAGAAATATATAAAGCTTAAATATGTTAAACAGCCCATAAAAGTACTTACCTCCGTGGCTGATAAAGTGGTGTAAAGAACAGAGTCCAAAATCCTTCTTTAGATCTCAAAATATTAATCACAAGTTCACATTTTTCTGTCCATACTGTATGCACAAAGCACATTACTGCCTCATAGAGAGACTGTGAATTCTTTCCTTCTCCCTGTTAACATTAAAGTTTCTATTACCATGTAATACTGAGTAGTTCAATTGCATGTTGAAAAGATTTTAAAACAAATAGATTACACTATGCTTTAATTTAATTAACCTGCAAGGACTGATTTTGTGTGTTAACTATCACCACAGGTGAGAAACTTAATTACTGAATTCATACCTCTGACAGGTGGAAGAAACAACAAAAAAAAAAGTAGTATTATGAATCTATGTCTGGAATGAGGCATTTATAAACCCCAGTTTTTATTTTTTACATATTTCTTATTAATCTACTACTGAACAGCCATGTGAATAACATAAATGTCAATGCTATAATGGTACCAGGCCCTGCACCGCATTTCCATTTCACCTGGCACTGACAGAAAAACCCCACTGGATCTAAATATTGGATAGTAAGTCAACAGTATTGTCACCCAAACATCAGAATTACTGATAGAACCAGCTGGCAGGTAGGGCCAGACGGGAAGGATTCAGACCACGCCTACCCATTTATCTTGTAGCGCTAATGAGGGCATGTTTGGAAAAACATCACTAGCCATCTCTTTCCCCTACCCCGGACGTCTGGAACAGTCAGGATGATTCACTGAAATGCGAGGCTTCCAGAAACAGCGATCTCCCTATAAAAGGGGCTGCAGTTGGCGAGTCAGTTCAGATCTTGGCAAGCAGCCGTACTAGCAAACGGACGGGAAGACTGTGTACATGCATCAGAGGAGTTCTACGTAATTGCGAGTGCAGAGTGGACCTGTGACAGAGGAACTGGTGAATTGTAATTGTGTGCGCTATGTAATTCTATGTAATCGGCAAGTGTTCCAACTGTAATGCGGTGGAAATAAAGAACATTTTGAGTTTGTGCAATTGGACTTCTAATTTCACGAACCCATAAAGTCACAGTATTGTTACAATAAGGTGCTCAACATCTAATTATGACCTAAAGGAGGAGGTCATTATAAAACAAACTTGAAGAGAAAGGCCTTAAGCAAACATATATAAAAGCATTTTTCTGTGTGCAGGCTGAAATACAGAGCTCAAGTCACTTCTGCTTCCATTTCTAGCCGTAGGCCTTAAGCAAACAAATATAAAAGCATTTTTCTGTGTGCAGGCTGAAATACAGAGCTCAAGTCACTTCTGCTTCCATTTCTAGCAGTAGCTTGTACCCTTAAGAAAATGATGTACTGTAGCTTTAAAAAACTATGCGTAGCGTATTCAACGGTGACAGCAGCAAAATACTGAAGTGTTTTTGCTTTGTTGTAATTCTACTCCTGAGGAACCAAGCTTTTTTTTCCCACATCTTTTCATTATGAAAAGAAATAGTAATAGTAAAAGTAGTGAATAGTAATTCAAATCCTGGAAACTTAAAAAAGCAAGAGAGAATCTAAACTAATTAAAACTTACAAGGTATTTAAAACTGACAGCTAATCTCTTCAGAAACTATTTTTAATACATTTCACAGTGGATAACTTAACTATAATGAAATGCTGCTAAAGTTGTGGTTCAATGAAAAGAACTGCAGCAACCACCTTTTATTTGAAAACCAAATCCTGCAACTTAACCAAATCTCAAAGTAGTACTAAAACTTATCTCGAAGAAAGGACAAAAAATGTTGCTGAGTCACTGATTGCTAGAAGCAAAGACAATTTTGAAATTTTTCTAGATATTGCAAAAACTACTTCTGGAAGTGAAAAAATCAATACATAGATTAAAATTTGAATGTTTTACTATCTTCAGAGGGCACAAAAGAAGGAGATTTCTTGCAAAACTAATGAGCATGTTTAAATAACAGTGAACAAAAAGTACATCTCTGAACAAACCTAGCTTTATCATCCATTATTTTCCCTACATAAATGTTCTTTACTGCTAGTGAGTCATATTCTCTCATTTCTTCAGACTCTCGAGCACAAACTAAAGCATGGAGCACCAAAGAAAACAATCATGCTACCACATGAGCTCTACTTTGACAAACAGGGAATAGTCACTCCAGTTAGAGATTATTTTACCAGACAGAGCTAACAGTAAATTTAAAATGAATATCTATTTCATAAAATTAATTTTTATCATAAAATTGCACTTACATTTTAACTTTTAAGGGACTAGTTTTGAGAGCTGTTGCTTCAATTTTCAACTCGAAGGTCTGACTGTCATCTCTGTGTCATTGCTTGCAGTCTTCTCTCTGGTAGTGGAAAGATGAACTTCTTTATCAAACTGTCGACTGAGGGGATTTCAAAGTTTATTAATTGGTCTTTGTGTTTCCAAATTAAGGTGTACTCCTATGTTGTGAGTTTGTTATGGTTCATCAGGACTTCTAATCATTTTGGATTTGGGTCTAGGTGATGGTTTTTGTTCCAAAAGTGAAATGCTACTGTTGACTTGTCTTCCTGTTTCAATTTGATGTTTCTAAAATGTTCTTTGAATTTGATTTTTAGGTTTCTTTTAGTTTGTTCTATAAAGAATTTTTCACAATTCTTACAATTTATTTGGTATATTCCAGATCTATTGCTTGGTGGAATCTCATCTTTTGTTTTTTAATTTAACAATCTTATTACAGAGTAGCTATATATATATATATATATATATATATATATATATAGGCAATAAGAAGATATTTTGTTCTCTGAAGAACTTTTTGAATTTCCTAAATATTTTTGGATGGCACATAAATTCACTGAATTTACTGAGAAAAACTATTTGTAATTGGTTTTTAATACTTCGTCACTTACATTTTTATATTATTGAGGGACTAGTTTCAGAAGCCGTTTTCTGCATTTTCAAACTTGAAGGTCCGACTATTGTCTGTTGTCATCTGCTCTCTTCTCTCTGGTGCTGGAACTATGAATTTCTTTATCAAATTATTAACGGTGCAGTGTAAAAACTGACTAAAAATAGTATTTTCAATTAATTTTGACACCACTGTTACTAAATTCCTCCAATTATGCACTGAATATATGTTACTTTCTCTTGTGAAGTGCTTGTTTCCTTAATGGAATTCTTTAGCTTAAATTGTTTAATTTTCTTAAATAGCAGACTTCTGTTGTATCCATTTTCTTCTCTATATGAAGTATGCCTTCTTGTTCCTTGTAATATTCCACTCTACCCATGGGTATGTTCACTATTTTGTGTGTAAGATTGTTTATTATTGCATGTTTGTGTGTAACCTGGTTATAGCTATGATTTTCATATAATTTTCTGACTGTGTTGGCTTCCTGTAAATTCCAAATTTTAGTATGTATAATAAAAAGAAGTATTTCAGAAAGTGGAGTGCCATTGTTACTAAAATTAGGAAAGTGAGTCAACCTTGTATATACTGGGAGAAGTTCCCAGAAACTAGTCTTCATCAAAAAACTTGTAAGTGGAGAAAAGTATATACAAGGTTGTCCAAATTTTAGATTTGTCTTGTTCCTGATGATATTTAGGTCTAAGAAAGAGAGTTGTCACTAACTTCTTTTTCTATTATGAATTTCATAGTTTTTTCCTGCATATTAAGTGGTTTTAATGCATCATCTAAATGCCGATTTGGAACTATTGCAAAGATGTCCTCAATCTATCCGGTGCCAAACCTTGAAGATCATGGTTGAAAATGGAAGCGCCTGAAACTAGTCCCTCAAAAATTTAAATTAAGTGAATAGTGTGATAAAAACAGACTAAAAAAGTTTTATGAATTAATTTGGACGTCATTGTTACTAAATTACTCTAAATTTCACATAATCGATTGTCTAGGTTTATAGGCCGTGGTTTACTGGACATTCTTCTTCTAGAGAATTTGTCAAAAGCTGTATTGAATTATATTCAGTGGTGTGGTGAAAGCATTCTTTTGTTGATCTCTGCAACAAGTGACACAGAATTTGATTGTACATGCCTTATACAAATGAACTGAATGGAAGGCACTTGCTCTTGATTGGTCCGTGCTTTGTTCTGCTCTCTCCTACTTGACTCAGTGGCTATGTGGGCTGCACTAGCAGAAGGGTTGCTTTTAATGACTATGCCTGATGTGAGTAAAATAAGGTTTACTGCAGCTGAAAATGTTGGATCCTTTTGATCTGCAATTTGTCTCTGGCTGGGTATCTTGAGGGCATTTTTTAATGCCAGATATCAAGCACAATTTAGACATTTGGCTTCCTTTTTACAGTTGAAGCTGTTTTCATGTTTATAAATTGCTTTGCAATTTAGGCAGGTACAGTAATTGACAGTAGAAGACACACTGGTTATATATGCATATTTTTTGACATGTGCCTCCTGTTCTAATAAGGTCTGTATAATTACTGTCACACAAGCACAAAATTCTATAAACACCTGGGAAGTACTTTCGGTTCCTTAGTTGAACACAGAATGTTATAGATTTGATGCGAGTTTATAAATGGTGTTGCTATCATGGTATTTGAGTAGTTCCCCAATGTGATCAGTGACACCTTTTATATACAGGAGAAAAGTATAGTATTTTTAGTTTGATTCAGTGATGACAAACGCCTTCCTTCTGGGATGTATGGCACATTTAACTTCCTGTTAGCCTGCAATGTGTGTGAGAGATTTCCAGTGGCAGTAGTTCTGGCTGCCAAATAAATAGCATGGCCAACTAGCATTTTTATGACAGCTCGCTTCTGGCCTGTGTGGTGATTGGACAGTTTATGGAGGTGCTGTTCTCTATGTGTTTGTTTCCTGTACACTTAGTGACTAAGTGTCCCATCTATCTTTTTGGTCATAAGTACATCAAGTAAGCCAAGCTATCAACTTTCTTCACTTGAATTTTAAGTACAGTGTTGATATGATGATGAAATTCTTTTAAGGTCTGATGTCCATGCCTAAAGATAGTGAGCACATTGTCAACTTAATATATCCAACATGATTTTGTGTCAGAATACAAAGTAATGGTCTTGAAGTTTTCTATGTAATAATTAGCAATAACTGGACTGATCAGACTGCCCATCTCTATACAATTCTTCTGTTCATAGAACTCTTAATTCCACTGAAAATACAAGGGGCACTTTGTGGAAACGTAGAGTCAGACTGAAAAATTCAATGCCATAGCCGGGATTTGAACCACGGATCTTCTGGTTTCCGTCCAGCCGCACTACCATTGTGCTACTATGGCCAACGTGACGATATGACGTTAAATTCTCCAACTGACTCGTATTTTCCCGGTAAACCACTTAGGAGTTCTCATAAACACATGAGACAACTACCTTAATGGCGACTTACTACATGTAAGTACTTTAAGGCCCGGGCTTTATAGTTAACTCTACGTTTCCACAATTTAGCCTACACACGGCCAGTGGGAAAGAATAATTAATTTCCATTAATTAACCTAATAGTGGTTAACTATAAAGCCCGGGTCTTAAAGTACTTACATGTAGTAAGTCGCCATTAAGGTAGTTGTCTCATGTGTTTATGAGAACTCCTAAGTGGTTTACCGGGAAAATACGAGTCAGTTGGAGATTTTAATGTCATATCGGCACATTGGCCATAGTAGCACAATGGTAGTGCAGCTGGACGGAAACCAGAAGATCCGTGGTTCAAATCCCGGCTATGGCATTGAATTTTTCAGTCTGACTCTACGTTTCCACAATTTAGCCTACACATGGCCAGTGTGAAAGAATAATTAATTTCCATTAATTACAAGAGGCACTATTTATTTTTGAGCCTTGGCAACCCTGAATGTTGTAGGTGTCATCTTGACACCTACATTGTCTCAACAAAAATATGGAATTAACTTGTAAAAATGCTTGTGGAATAATTTATATCAACTAACTTCTGCATTTGGCAACAAGGCTCCATCCTTTACCACTTAGCAAATTTAATCGTGGTCACCCTTCGCTCAATGATGAAGTTCGTGGCGGTCGTCCAAAACCAGTTGTGCCAGAAAACATTAATGATGTGCAAAAACTAATAATGTAAAATCGTCATGCAACATTGTGAGATTGAGGTAACCCTAGGCATTAGTTCCACCAGCCGTGAAAAAGGTTTGCTCTCGTAGGATGCCACATAATTTAACACAATCTCAAAAATATGCTCGTCTTGATTGATGTACAAAAATGCTCAAGAAATACAATGGCAGTGCCTCTAAAGATATATGTAAGATTGCAACAGTTGACGAATCATGTATCTATGTGTATGAACCAGAACGTGAACAGCAGTCAACTGTATGGGTGTTTCAAGATGAAGCAAATCCAACAAAAGTTGTTTGCACTTGAAGCAAATGGTCACCTGCTTTTTCAGCAAAACTGGCCATGTGGCAAAAGTGCATCTAAGGAGCGTAGAACCGTCAATGTCAAATGGTACACAACCATTTGATTGGCGGAAGTCTTCAGTGAAGTAAGCAAAATCAATAAGAACTGTAGAAAACAGGAAAATTACAGACATTAAAACTTCCCGAGTGGATATATTTTACGGCTCTAAGCGGAAGGTAATTTTATAAAAATATGCAACTCTTCAAAATACAAATAGAACTATACTGTCATGCTCAAATGTATTACAAAACATGTTGTACCTTGGTTTTTGTTGAATTCCACCGTGTTGTCCTACAGGAGTGAAGATTTGATAATCTGCGTAAAAATGTTCCCGCAAAATTGGCATAAGTACCATTTTTCCATTTTGCATCACGTCTTGTAATTCTAACATACACATGTGTTCACACTAACTAGGAACAGTTCAGGAATTAAATACTGTCATATAAGAATATGTAACATTTATTTTGTAAAACCAATGGTAATAATAAATAATAATTCATAATTTTGATAGAAATGTGAGGTTACACCTAGCTGGAGCAGGGTACCTAGTATGTTGACTAATGGAACTAGGGATTAGTTGATTTGCATCATTTTCCCCCTGGCTTCCCAATATAAAGCCTGTAGGTTCTCACTTTTGAGACCATTACATCTGTCCAAATGATGTTTGTTCATGACGACATTCTCTTTACAGATAGTGCACTTGGGTGTAGATATGCAGTGTACTTAACAAAGGTGTTCTGCAAGACAATCATGGCCAGTTTCCATTCTAAATAGGGCCACTGCAGTTTTTCTTGGCAATTTTTGTATGTCAGTTTTATCTCCAATGTTCTTATAATCTTTGTCTTTTAGTTTATCTTCTTCATCAAGTCTCTGCTGTCTTTTGAAATGTAGCTTAATGTTGTTTAATCTTTTATTAATTTAAATTTGTCTTACAGGTTTTATATTTTGAATTGCACCTTTTTTTGCTAGATGGTCAGCATGTTCATTACCTGAAAGTCCAACATGGGCCGGAATCCATTGCAGGGTGACATGATTTCTTGATTCAACAGCTTTAATTGAACTTCTTATTTCTTTGATGATTCTTGTTGTTTTGTTTTTATAATTTACAATCCCATCTACGGCCGATTTTGAATCTGTTATAACTATGTTTTGCTTTATTTACAGTCTGTACAAGACGTTCTGCAGTGCTGCTTTTATGCAGTTAGTTCTCCGTCATAATGGTTTGAAGTTTTGTCTAGTGTTAGATACTGTGCAAAATGTTTGCAGTATACTCCTGCACCAGCATCTTGTTTGTTAATAAAGGATCCATCTGGATATATTCGGAGCCATTCATTTTCTGGATATCTTTCATTTTCTGTGGCTATTGCTATTGCTCTCATTTCATCTGGTGAATTGTTTTGCTTATGTATTATTTATAACAGTTCATTCTTATAATGTATATCAATATATTCTGTTGGGCTCGTTTCCTCTATTGTTGTTATATTTGTTGCTATTATGTTCTTGTGTTATGAATTATTGATGTATGTTCTGAAGCTTGTTTGGGTTTTTAGATTGCTTATATTATCTGCTGTGTGATACCACTTGTGTCTATTTCTGTTAACTTGCAGCTTTTGTGCTGGGGTAATTGCCTTTAGTTCACGTTCCAGTTCTATGGCCATATTTTTTGTGAAGCTTTGTAGTATGGTAATTGGTGTTGTTTTTACAGCTCCTGATATTATTCTTAGTGAATTGTTTTGTGAAGTTTCTATTTTCCTTTTGAGTTTCTTGTTTACTGTTGCCAACAGTTCTCCAAATAATACGTTGGGTACCTAGTATATATATTATACGATTTTGAAACTGATTCTTTTATCTCAGGATTATTCACACAGGGAAACACACAACAAACATCACATAATGTTCAAAGGTGTGAAATCTTTCCCTAAAATTGTTCTTTTGTGTGATATATTTTGAAACACACATCTGGATGCAGGGGAGGCTTGGAGATGCAGGTTTCACAAAAATATATTATTTTCTTTATTAGTTTTTGGGCCTTACATACCACACAAGGATTTGCCCAACTTCCCTGTTCTCTTCTCCCCATGACATGCAGAAATCTATTTAGCCTTTCCTAAGTTGGGCCCTGAGAAATATGAGCCTTACTTGACATAGCATTGTTTTGCTGCGCTCCCATGTGCTCCGCCACCACAGATCTCATGAGATGCTTGCAAAATTTTCTATGTGACACGATCGGTTTTCATTTGTTTGTCATGTGCATTGTGTAAAACAGGTATGAATTCAAAATGCAAACTTCTAGCAACCAGAAAAACATTTTTCTATATCACTTGCATGTTCTCTTGCAGAACTGATATAGCGCAATGTAATTATCAGTTCTATCAACACCGCCCATGTGTCAAGTGTAGTCCAAAATGTTTGGTTTCAATGTTGCTGCCTGGTTAGGAAATTTTGAAGGCACCTCTGTCATTTTGTTTTTATCGCCCTTGTCACTGGTACTGAGAACCATTACAGTTCTTTTGTCTTTCCAGCACAGGGCAAACTTTTGCTGATTGTGGAAGCTTTTTATCTCACCGCTCTTTATTTTCTTTATGTTTCCTGGCTCTAGTTGGCATGGCATATTTCTTCTTTTTGCCCATTAACTGTCCCAGTAGTTTCCATATTCATTTTCCACAGTTCATCAGCTAATTCAGGTGATGTATAGTACCTGTCTGTGTAAACATGGAAACCTTTAGGTGGGTCTATAGGATCCATTAGGAGGGAAGAACACAGGTCTTTTACAACAAGGGTAGTTCTCAGGAGGTTAGAATTTGATTAAGTTTTGCCCATATAGGGTTGGAAATTGTATACATATCCAGTGGAAGCATCAGATAAGGAGAAAATTTTGATTCCAAATTTTGTAGGTTTGTTTGGCTTATACACTTTGAATTTTACTTTTCTCTTGAAACTGATGGTGCTCTTGTCGACTGATACAAATGGACCTGGGGAATAGAATAAACTTCATTCTTGCCGTAGTTTTTCCATTAAATTCTGAATAAACTCTTTAGATAATTTTCTGTTTCCCCCAGCATGCGCAAAATGAAGATTCCAAAACAAAAGGAGAAATTCGTCACGAGGGAATACATCACTGAAAAATGGAAATTTATCTACCCAACTTGTAGAAAAATAGTTTGTGACGTCAAGAGGTAGGGTGAAGCCCGGTGTTGATAACCACCCCAATTAGTGCTTTTATGTCAACAATTGTTGACATCCTGGCTTTCTTTGTTGCAGGCGGCGCCTGTTGTTTTTTTGTGTTCCCTTGAATGCAGGTTTCCTCGGTAATTATTTCAAAATTTGGTCATCAAAAAATAGACTAAAAAAGTGTACAGGAGGAGTATTCTCATCAAAATGAGAAGGAAGTATTGGTCCCCGTTGGATATTGTGCACTGGTATAACAATTATAGGGCCAGGATCAAAATTACTCACCTCTGCCCAGCTAGGTGTACTGTTGTCTGCAGTATCACTTGAGTCATTCTCGTACTCACTCGCACTTACACACAAATTCTCGCATATTTCACTCTCATTATCTCTGAACTCAGTCAAACAAATCACTATCACTCTTGTTCAACAAAGCTACAATTTCTTTGTCCGTCAATCCTTTCTTTCCTGCCATTACGCGAAAAAAAAAATTAAATAAAATGAGGCTTACTAGTAAGAAACACTACGCTGTTTATTGCTTCACTGGTGAGAACAATAAAAGGAATTGCTGACAAAGCAAATCCCGGGGTTTACCAACCACCAATGTTTTAAAGCACATTTCCTGTCATCTGCTGGCAGTATATCTTAATTATATGAGCGAAAATAGCCGACTACAATTGCTCTATATCTGTGCACCCATATATGGGTTTCCGCTTGTGGGCGACTGGATGCATCACCCATATATGGGTTTCCGCTCGTGAAGGGTTAAAAAAGTGGCTAACTACAATGGAAATGGAAACAATAGAAGCATTTCAATAGAATACATTTCATTAAAACAATTATGCATTGAACAGTTTTTAGTTTTAATGGGAAATACTACAAACAGAAATCAGGGTTATCAATGGGTAACCCACTTTCACCACTTTTGGCAAATTTATGAGTGCATTTGAAACACAAACTAAAAAGTCCTTCCTATGCATCTTTAAGGTTTAGTATAGATATGTTGATGACAGCTTTGCAGTAATTCCAAATAAACATGTAGATGATGCATTAAAATTACTCAGTCTGTAAGAAAAGACTATCAAATTCATACTAGAAAAGGACATCAATGGACAACTTTCTTTCTTGGACCTAAATATCATCAGGAATGACAAAAATAAAATAGCTGGGAGCGGAAGGCAGGGGAGGTTCGTGTTAGCCGCACTTCCCCCTCGTTTGTCTTATAGTGGTGACAGGGACGACTGGGGAAAGAAACATAATTGTGCGGTCTGTTTCTCCTTCACCTGTGTTCCAGAAATTACGGGATCGTTCATCATCTGGAAACGTCGAGAAAACGGCGAGATGCCTATAAAAAGGGCTGCAGCTAGTCAGTCAGGGAGTTGGTCAATCAGTTGGTTGGTTAGTGTGTGAGTGAGGACAGTTCTTGGTGTAAGAAGGCAGTGTTAGTCAGTGTTTGACGTGCTAGCGAAGGACGTGTTAATGAACGAGAAGACTGTGCGTGCATCGGAGTTTACGTAATCGCGAGTACAAGGAAATTGTAACGGACGGACTGGTGAATTGTAACTGTGTGCAGCAAGTAATTCTGTGTAATTGGCAAGTGTTTAACTGTAAGTCGGTGGAAATAAAGAACATTGTTGAGTGGTGTAATTGGACTTTTTATTTCACGAACCCACAAAGTCACACTGGTGTCAGGAAGCGGGAAAACAACATCACCGAACATTACAACCATGGACGCGGCATTGGAAAAATTTTTGGAGAAGATGATGGAAATGAAGGCCGAACTAATCTCGGAAATGAAGACGGCTAAAGACAACATCACCAGGAAGATGGAAGAAATGCAGGCCGAATTAACAGAGACGCTGGAGACTAGAAATAACCTGGCCGCGGAACTGAAACTAATCAGGACGGCTAGGGACAACATCGCCGAGAAGATGGAACAAATGAAGGCCGAGTTAACCACGGAAGTGAGAGCAGCGAATGACGGTCTGGCTACCGAAATGAAGGTGGCGAACGAGGCTCTCGCCGCCAAGTTTGAGGAACGGTTGGCCGGCGTGAGGGATGACGTCGCGAACCTGGGCAAACGGAAGGGTCAAGTAGACGACCGCCTTAATGATTTAGAGGAAAAGGCCGACAACATCGCAAAACCCCTCACCCGCCTGACGGAGGAAAACCGGCCTTATGTGTGGACGGAGGACGCCGAAGACGCTTTCCAGCACCCGAAGGAGACCCTGTGCAGTGCTCCAACTTTGGGTTTCCCACAACCGGGTGGCGCCTTCATTGTGGACACCGACGCTAGCGACCATTGCATTGGAGGTGTCCTATCGCAGATCCAGGACGGCCATGAGCGCACAAGAGTGGAAGAGAAGGAGCGTGCCGCAGCAGTCCGAGTAGTTGTGGCAGTGCCTGCTGAAGGCTGGGATAGCGCAGGCCTGAGGAGGGAGCAGCTGGCGGACGCAGACTTGGGGCCACTCTTGAGGGAAGTGGACGCAGGGACGAGACCAACCTGGGAGGACAACGCACCGAGGAGCGCCACCTACAAGTCGCACTGGGCCCAATGGGACTCGTTGAAGGCCAGAGAGGGCGTGCTGTTCCGGGTATGGGAGTCACCCGATGGGAAGGCGCAGAGAGAACAGTTGGTACTTCCCCGGAGCAAGGTCCCGGAAGTCTTGGAGGAAGTGCACGCCGGTACTTCAGGAGGACACCTGGGAGCGAACCGAATGATTCACAAACTACGGCAGCGCTACTTCTGGCTGAGACTCCGAGCAGATGCTGGTGGTACACCTGGACCGCCTCGCACGCTACGATGGGGCTGTTCGGAGCGAACAGCTTTGAGGAGGGAGCAGTGTAACGCGAGCGCTGGAACACCCTGTGAAAGCAGCTGGGAGCGGAAGGCAGGGGAGGTTCGTGTTAGCCGCACCTCCCCCTCGTTTGTCTTATAGTGGTGACAGGGACGACTGGGGAAAGAAACATAATTGTGCGGTCTGTTTCTCCTTCACCTGTGTTCCAGAAATTAGGGATCGTTCATCATCTGGAAACGTCGAGAAAACGGCGAGATGCCTATAAAAAGGGCTGCAGCTAGTCAGTCAGGGAGTTGGTCAATCAGTTGGTTGGTTAGTGTGTGAGTGAGGACAGTTCTTGGTGTAAGAAGGCAGTGTTAGTCAGTGTTTGACGTGCTAGCGAAGGACGTGTTAATGAACGAGAAGACTGTGCGTGCATCGGAGTTTACGTAATCGCGAGTACAAGGAAATTGTAACGGACGGACTGGTGAATTGTAACTGTGTGCAGCAAGTAATTCTGTGTAATTGGCAAGTGTTTAACTGTAAGTCGGTGGAAATAAAGAACATTGTTGAGTGGTGTAATTGGACTTTTTATTTCACGAACCCACAAAGTCACAATATCTTTATGAATCAAATAATCAGACATTGTAAGAGAAGAACAAACAAAATGAGAGTAGGGTACTGAAAAATGAGACCGGTATATGTGCCAGCTCTGATTTATGCGGATGATATAGTTTTAATGGCGGAAAACCAAGAGAACCTACAACAATCAATAACAGAATGGACTAGTACATTGAAAGAGAAAGGTATGAATCTAAAACCAAAAAAGAGTAAAGTAATGATAATTGGTAAAGAGGAAACAGAGACAGAAATGCAAATTTTCTGGAAAGGTGACAAATTAGAAAAAGTGACAAGAATTGAATATTTAGGGGTGATTCTAACTAAAAATGGAAGAATAGATCAAGAAATTAACAACTGAATTAGGAAAGCAATAAATATATATTACCAAATTAATAATACAATAATTGATAAAAGAGAAGTAAAACCACTAAAATGAGAATATATAGGGTGATATACTAGTCAGTTCTATTATATGGGAGTGAAAGCTGGACAGTGTTGGATAGACATGCAAGTAGATTAACAGCAACACAGATGAAATACTTAAGGAGAGTAGCTGGTTATACAAAGAGGGATCAAGTTAGAAACGTAAAAATAAGAGAAAAGCTAAAACAGGAATGCATACTGAAGACAATGGAAAGAAACCAACCAAGATGGCTGGGACACTTAGTAAGGATGAATGAAGAAAGATTACCTAAAAGAATATTTGAAGCAAGAGTGGAGGGGAAAAGAAGAATAGGAAGACCTAGGATGGAATGGAGACAATATATGGAAAGAGTGGCAGTTGGACATGGGACGACATTGAGAGGAATATACAGGTTGGTGCAGGGTAGGATCGAATACAGAAAGTGGCTGAAGGAACCCGACGCGTAACATCAGCAGGGAAAGTGAAAGAAGAAGAAGAAGAAGAATTCCGATGAGTGGTTAAATCAGCAGCTGGCAGATTGCTCACATGTTTTTAACACCAGTGGCAGTCAGGTCAGTACACATAATCTACAATCCCAATCATTTTAAATTTAATGGCACTGGCCATGAAACCCTATGTTATTTAAACAGCCAACAACAAAGTTCCATAATATAAATATGGAACTTGTGCTCTTGTATCAAAAAATAATGAAATCATATGCGATTGTGGTTTTCGAAATGAATGTATTACTTGGGTAAATTAAATCTTAATACACAGGTACATAATACATGATGCAGCTTAAAAGTAAAAAGATTTACTCCAGAAAGAATCAATTTACCTTAGCATTTCCAACACTGAAATGTGCAGATTTATGTCTAACTTCCTGAAATTGAAGTCCATAAAATTTTTCCTCATTCAGCAAAACAATAATTTACGGATTACAAGAAATTTATCTTGGCACCTCAAGAAACATGTATTAAAGCAAAGGATGCCATTTCTTAAGCTATACACATATTTATAGACCATATTTTATACTTCTGAACACGAACTATAAATAAAATTTGCCATAAAAAATATATAGCATATCTGGAGCCAAAGACTGTGAATAAAATAATTTAAGTGAGGGAGTTTTTTGCTGGTCATATCAACCATTGCCGATTGTTTGTGTTCATCACTGATGATTGCTAGAAGCCACTAGTGGTGCAATTAAGTTTTAAATCCATACATTATACATTTTGTTGCAACATGGTGAAGCAGGACCATGTTTGTGATGGATAGACACACAGCTTAAGATCTGGCTAATCGTAGTACTGAATACCAATGAGCGTGTAACATTCAGTCTGCAATCTTAAATTACAACATAATGCAATAGAATTTATGAGAAAGGGAAGGAAGTAATTTGTGGATTAAAGAATCCACCATAATATTCACCTAGTGACAAGGGAAAATCACAGATAAACCTAAGTCAGAATGGTCAGTCAATGTGGATTGAACCCTGAACGCAGCTTGCACACATCGCCACCTTGCATGGTATTGCAATACATAGTGTGACTTTGTAGGTTCGTAAAATTAAAAGTCGAGTTTGCAGAAACTCAAACTGCTCTTTATATCTGTAGTAAGTTTGTACAGCCCTTGGCGGCAGCAGCAGAATTATGTAACATACACAAATACAACCTTCAAGGTCATATGCCAGATAGCTACAAAAAAAAGAGTTCACTTTCAAATCACAGGTGCACGCACACGATTATCGAGTCCAATTACGACTGTCCCCTGACAAACTAGCCACGGCTTCTTTTATACCTCCACTCATTGTTCTAGAAATTAGTGGAACATTCTGTAACAATCAAGATGGCACCAGAAAGGCAAACCTTCCAGACATCTATGTCTCTTTCTTTCTATGTTTCGGCAAGCTTTTATCTCTGTGCTGCACTGACTGTCTCTTTGCGCACGCCAGCTGCGCACGTTGCAACAATACCTTGCAACAATACACAACCTCTTAATTCATGACCTTGAGTAGACATACAGTTGCAACACATTCATGCAGAACAAACTAAATTAACTGAGTACAGTTTCACATTAAAGTGGGAAAAGGTGTACATTCTCCACTACATTAGTTCATTTTAGGCACTGTATAGAGGACACAGTACCTTGCGGAGTTTAGGGAATAGTAGCCATTATGAAAATACCACCCTAGAAAGTCGAAACAAATTGAAAAACTACTAGTGGGGTTTGGATATGAACATCAATTTCTAATCAAATATGCAAAAGAAACTGTGACACTAAGAGTACTACTCATTTAAGACAAACAATGAAAGCGGGCCAAGATGGAGGAAGATGCATTCCAGCAATTCAAATATCTATAAACCATAATCTATACTACTGAAACATCAATACATGGACCTGCCATTTCACATATATACTGACTAGTCATTTCAAGGATCTGGACATGTCCTAGGGAGAGGACCTCACATTATAAGAATGGCTGCAAAGAGCCTAACAGACAGGGCAGCATGCATTACAAAACAAGAAATAGGTACAATACGTAAAATATGAGGCTAGTTACAGTGAAGCAACAAATACTATACAAATATAATAATTTGTAACACTTAGCTTCACTTATCTTAAAAGAAAATGATGAAAATTTTCTTTAAAGATAAGTGAAGTTTTATCTTACAAATTATTATATTTGTATAATAGGTACAATGTTTCTTGCAATGCAGAAATTTAAGCACATCATATACCAGAAGAAAATAGTTTCACTGATCACACAAGTATGTGGTCATCAAGTTGTGTAATATGACTACTAGAAAAATATTGTACTATGTGCACAATCAAGGCACGCCAAGTAATAATTAGGTGGTGGCCAACCTGAATCAAGAGGCATATACACAGAGAAGTAAGTGTCATAAGTACCTTGGCCTATGTAACTTGAGAGTTACCAGCAACATGAGGATTGCAAACTAGCAAGTTGATCGGGGCAGATTTGAGAATTAATAGCGAACATTAGGAAAATATTGTATGAACCAAATTCTATATAAATTACAAGCTGGTGAGAGGCTATCTAGCCCCCCTCAATCCCTCATCACTTCCCCAAATCTCTGATGTATGATAGAGGCAAAGCCTCAGAAACATGTTCCTGAAAAATTTAAAAGTAAGTGTTGTTTAGTGTTATTAATCGACTCCCTTTCTAACCAGTTAATTTGCATTCAAGGGATTTTCAATAGACATCATTTTATGGCATTCACTGTCAATTTTCCCTTAGCTAAAATATTAGTCTTGTAGTCATTCCATCTCCCATTGATGCTTTCTCTCACAGTTAAATGATAAAATTTCCTTAATATTTTTAATCCTTCCCCTGCCATACACCTTTTTTCCTCCTTCAATTTGTGTCCACTTTTGAATGCTACAGTGTTGTTAGATTAAGAGTCAACACCTGCAACAGTTGCCGTGCAGTGCCAATCACCCGCTTGCTTGCTGATACTTGGGACTTTAAACTCGTGGAAGGAAAAAATATGTAACATACTTACTGTGCTATATTAACTATAGAAGTCGGTACTCACTATGATCTCAATAACTGCTGGAAAAGCTGTACATTTTGTGCTATGCACAAGTCACACTGTTGTAATAAACTTGCATTCAGTTTTATCGATTCCACTGAGTCAATCTTGCCAATTTCCCTATGAATGTTTTCTTTAAGTTCATCTAAGGTGTGCAGATTATTTGCTTACACTTTACCTTTTACTGCTCCCCAGAAATAAAAATCTAATGGTCTTAGATCAGAGGAACAGGCTGGCCATAGCCCGCTGCTTATAATGAGATATGGCAGAGCCCTGTCATGGATGCCCCAGCAGTATGCGAGGTAGCATTAGCCTGTTGAAAATACGCATTTAATATTTGTAGTTGGTTTATTGATACTCATCACTTACAGTTATTGTGTAGGGTTTCAATTTTAGTTTTTTTGTTGCAATTTGTGCAGATGATATTGAAACCCGTCTGTTGCACTAAACATCTCAGTAACTTTTAAGGAGTACGTTCTAAAGCAGCTCCAACCTCATCACGTTTTTCTTCTGTAAGTACATGGGGCCTAAGTTGTTTCTTTTTGTCAATCACAAACTGTTTTCATAAACTTTTTCACTAACTTACGTACTGAATCTCTGTGAGGAACTGGGTGATCAGGAAATCTACGTTCAAATTTTCACCTGGTTTTGCAAACTGATTTCTTTTTCAGAGAATACCTTTTCACTATATATACATGTTCACTCACTGAATATTTCGCCATTACATAAAATACACGTATGACTACTGGAGATGTCGTGCTCTACTTCATGCCAAGATTGAAAGTAACAGATGTGTGATAAGTGTGCATGCCAATTACTTTCGCCATGTAAAGTCCTGACTATCAGCAAGCACACAGTTGACTTGCAGGAGCGCGGCATTTCTTGCGGGCGTCGACTCTTAATCTAACAGCAGTTTATTATCTTCGACTTTGGGAAATTCATTTTCAACTCCACTTAGTGCAAAATGTATGTAAGCTTTCCAGAACTTTCAATAAACCTCTAACTGTGATAGAACCTTTCACTAAATTATTTGCAAAAAGTAATTTAGGTATTTCCCTGTTGTTTACTATAGGCAATTAACTTATCTTTATTAAATTAATTTATTGTTTCATCTACAAATAAATTAAACAATATGGCACTAACTTTACATCCCATTCGTAATCCCCTATTACATATTTGCAATCTTATCAGTTATTTCATTTCCATTTATCCTAATTCAATTTTCGTTCTTATATAGATATTCTGAATTGATCTAATAAACTTTAAGATTACTCCCTTATTTCTCAGTTTAAACCATTATGCTTCTCTATAGCGTCAAATGCTTTCTCCAAATCAATGAATGGCCTGTATACTCAGCCTCTTTTATAACTTAAGTATTTATCCATAAGTGATTTACTAATGAATAAATTATCTATTAATATGTCAAAAATAGAGTTTTGTAAGTTTTGTTACCAATTATTATATTTTATGTAGTAAATGATATATTTCTTCCTATGAGTAGGGACTATGATACAATGAAGCTATAATTTTGAGTGGATCTAGTACTCAATGCTCCATATATTGCTAGTGTTTACCTAGAACATGGTTTGTTCGGACTTTCCTTACATTCTCAGCTAATGTTGACTCACATCATCCTCAACATTAGCTGAGGATGATAGGAAGGTCCTAACGAATTGTGTTCTAGGTAAACACTAACAATATATCGAGCATTGAGTACTCGTTTGACTCAAAATTATATTAAATTATATATTGTTTGTTTTCCTTCTCTAAATCTTGCCTTATATTTTCTTTCTCTGCCCATCCTTGCAGTCTTCTTGCTAAAATTCTTGTATAAACTTTTCCACGGACTAACAGCAGTTGGTTGAATCTCTAGTTACATCAATTTTCTGCTGCTATAACATCTGCTCTCATCCTTGTAATAATTCATTTATGCTACCCTTAGCATCCTCATCCACAATTAAGTTTCATCGGCCTAAATGTAGTTCCTCCACTCCCCTTCTGTATTTAAATACATCAAACTTCTTTACTAATTTAACAGGTTGATCATCATCTATATCACTCTTAATTCTCAAAATAATCTTCATTAGGTCACTCGAAAAATGATATAAAAGAAATTACAGTTAATAAAAGAACCATAAATAATCCATAGCAGATAGCAACAACATTTATAAACATTTTATTCAGATAGCAGAAAATCTATCAATACAACATCAACCTATAAAAGATCCAATTTCATTTCCTAAGAAAACCTGCATGGAGAATCTCTCCACAAGTGCAATTGAAATAAAAAAGTAACACAACCCCTTAGAAGTAAGAAGTAATTGGAATACAATGCAATAACTATAACAATATTAAAATCATGTGCTGATATTATTTGTAAACAAAATGAACAATAAATATTATTGGAATGATCTAAATATATCCTAGAGTTATACCTCTTTGGCCTAATCTTATTAAAGGATTTATGTACTGAAATACTATAGTATACGCACCTGAAGCACTGTATAAACAAAAGGCAGACATCCATCTTCCACATCTAGTTCATCTTGTTTTTCTATATTACATCCTTTTTCTAGCAAATGTTGAAAGTTCAGAAATACATTTGCAAGTGCAGGTTGTATTTTTAAACTTAATGTTATAAGTTGCATGATTGTAACCTTCAGATGATCACTTTCCAGTGCACTAAGAAGAGGTCTTATAAACATGAAGCGTATCATGCTAGGATCCAATGATAGGAATGAAAGAAGAGTCTTGGGCTCATCCTGAAACAGAATACACAGTTTCTTAAACATAAAAAGAAAATCAAAATTTTATAAAAAATGTGTTGATTCTAAACACATATATTTACCACAAATTAATTTGTTGACTATCCAAGAGAGGGAAGGAAGGTTTGGTTTTTGTTAATGACTCTTGTACTGAAGGTTCATGGTCCAATTTCTCTAAGGGTTGGTAAATTTAATTTGACATTCATCATTTACCAGCTCAAGTGGAGAATTTCCAAGATCCATATGGTTTGGAGTCCACAGTAAATGTTATCTCCTGGATCCATTTCATTCCCAACATTGGAGGTAATAGAAACAACCCACTGGATACCTCCAGGTAAAAAAATGTCCCAGTCATTGCTTGATGGAACAACCTTACCCTAAAAGCCATTGAATTTGATGGAAACAGTACCTTTCTGAAAATCTCAGAAGAATTTAAAAGTAAGAGGTTACATAACCTTTTCCTAACTATGGGGAACCTGAAAGTAATTTAACATATGATCACAAATAATATTATTACGGAAATTCACTTACTCATTTTAATTCTCAGATCATGCAATACAGAAATGTCATATGAGCTATTCTGTTTGTCAGTGTCATTGTCCTGGGCAATGTATCAAGAGGCAGGACAGATTGTATACAATTCTAATAACTTAAAACCAAGGAGTTCAATGCCACTACAAGATGCCTGATTACTAATGCTCTCCATGCCACATTTCACATGTAAGTTGTAGTTCAACATGGCCGTGTATGAACCTATGTATAGTCTAATAATGAGACTGTAAGTATAAATTTTTTGGTGCGGAACTGAGGAAGGACTTTATTGCTACAGAAAAACATCAGAGGGACTTTTGGTATGCAGATTTTTTTATGTATAATTTTATTTCTTTATAATATTAACTCTAACCAAAACAAACTTTGGGGTTTTAAATACTGGCAGATGTCCCCTCTTTCTTATAAAAGGCACATTCAAAAACATTAATTCATGGATGTAAAGGAGTTGTGAAAACCTACTTCAGATATTGGATTGAGGTTGCAACTTCCAAATAATGCATATGTTGTATTTATTCCTTACAAAGATGAAAGAATGCACTAATGTTTTTTTCATCTAATATTAGTGATTAGAAATTTTTGTTTTGTTTCTTGTTTCTACTTGTTTTATTACAACACATTACCATTAATAGGAGTTCAGTTCTGAATTAATTTGCATTTTTAAATTTAATATAAATACACTTTATAGGAAGACATTTACAAACATGTGTATTTAAAATCTGAATAAAGAATAGAGCACCATTAATAGTACTGCTCAAGGGTAGCTCCACGGGTAGTACCTCTGTGACAGGAACTGCTTTGTAAAGGGGAAGAAATATGATTTTAAACTATTTGTATACTCCTAATGCAGTTATGCTTATAGTTCAAAACAGGGTGAAATATCTTGCCTACCCATAGAAAACCACAAAAGCTGAAGGAAGTCACTGTAAATTCTCAGTTTGCAACACTACTGTGTTACTATTCTATGGACAGGTGCTATGAGTCTGACATGAAATGATGTCATGCTTCACACAATGACTCTAGACTTTAGTAAGGAATGATGCAACAAAAGGATAGGAGAAATATGTCCCATTTGGTTACTGGCATGCCTATCACTGGCAGCACATGTCAATCAGTAGTACCAATGGTACTCACATGAAGATTAAATGCTATATTGAGAAATGACAGATATGCCACTTATCAATAAGTTTACTGGTTATCTCGCTGGTGTATCGCACTCACTTAATATAAGCAAGTGTCTTCTCAAGATGATGATTTGGATATAAGGGCGCTCAATTGCTTGGTCATCAGCGCCCTTACAAAAACTAATTCATGGCAATAGCCAGATATAAAGTATTCAAAATTTAAAAAACTCATCTAAACAAAATGACTATAAAATAAATAAGCACAAATGGGTAAAAACAATTCAAAAACTATAAGTAGCAATAAAATTCCAAAAGGCACAAAAAATACCACTTTTGTATATCAACTTGCCATGACAAGAGCTACCTGCCCAGAGGTGGTCAAACCAATTTGTTCCGTTTCTTTGGGGCAGGGCTATCACTTTCAGCAGGGTTTTCCTGCCTTTTCCTCACTGTTGTTTGGGCAGTGAGGACAGGATCCACCCACTCCACATCCTCAATGGAGAAGGATGGTTTCGAATCCAGTCTCTTGACAGGATCGGAAACTGCGACCGGCAAAGATGAAAGTCGCCAAACGGCATCCTCTCCAGATGATTCCTCAGATGTTGTTGACGGAGATGTTCGCGGACTTTTGCGCTGGCTAGCTCTCTTTTCACTGGTCTTACTATTTTTCTTGAGGAAGTCCGTTCTGTCATAAGAGCTCTTAAATTTCCTTGGCGATACATTATATGCTACCAGTTCACATGTTCTTGAAGAGGATGCTTTCGGCGGTGACTTGGCTGAATCCTTCTTCTTAGGACTGGACTTGGTTAGGGAACTCACTGTTGTTCCTGCTGGTGTTTGTTGCTTTGGCTGTGATCTTGGTGTAATTGATCTTTCAGATATTACTTCCCCTTTTATTTCGCTGGTTTGTGTTGCGATTTCACATCTAGGTACCGGCTTAGCTGCAACTGCACTATAAGTAATGGTCCTAGGTAGAGAAGGCTGACGAATTCGCAAGAGTTTCCGGGCTTCCACGAAGGACACCCTCTCTATTACCCGGATCTCTTGGATCGCCTTCTCCTTCCTAAAACGGGGACATTCTCTGGAGTTTGCTGAGTGATTACCACTGCAGTTAACACACTTTGCGGGTGAGTGCATGCATTGTCATACTTGACTTCCCTGCAGTCAATGCAAGTGGCAACTCCACTACAAGAATCACTTGTGTGGCCAAAGCGCTGGCATTTATAACACCTCAGTGGATTTAGTATATACTGCCTCACTTCAACAGCTTCATAACCTGCCTTAATCCTTTTCGGGAGTCCTACCCGATCAAAGGTAAGAAACAGGGTACGAGTAGGCAATAGTTCACCTCGTTCTTTGCGGTGAACTCGATATACACTTGTCACACCTTGTTCCGCCAAGTTTTCCTGAATCCCCTCATTGGACATACCATCTAATGCGCTGGTGTTTGCAACACCATGCGATGAGTTGAGAGTCCTATGCAATTCAACGCGCACCGGATAGCTTGCAAGCATATTGGCTTTCAAGATTTTAGCATCCTGTGTTGAAGAAACTGCTTCGCCCAGGAGTGTGCCATTGCAAGATCTAGTACATGCCTTCACAGAACCAGCAATACTATCTAAGCCCTTCCGAATAACAAATGGGTTCACGGTACTAAACTTCTGATCTTCCTCAGTTCTATAAATAACTAAGTAGCGAGGACCACAGGACTCGACTACTTCTTTTCCGCTTTTGTTAAAATTTTTGTTATTATTATAAATTTTGCCATAATAAATGGATTAGGATTCATCCACCAGTGCTCCCCACCCATCACGTAGCCCAACAAGGGGTCATCCCACTGGGATGACAGGGCTACACAGGGTATATAGCGAGCTTGCCATCCCATTCACCCTGGAGTTCGGTACAATACCTAGTTCTGACCGATTGATTAGGGGTGGGTTAGTCCCTAACCTCCTGTTTAGGTGAAGCAGAAACCAAAGTATTGTATTAGAAATGCACACCCTCCCCGAATTCAGAAGTACACTGGAACGAGCTCAGATGCGCAACCCTCAACCACCAGGACAAACCTTTCCACCTACACGGGTCTCCACGCACGGCCTACACTGTCTCCCTCAACCACGAAGAGGAGCCCACACGAGGGAGACTGTTGGCTCGGGATCCCGGGTGTGCAAAACCCATACCTACTGAAGTAGGCCCCTGGGGGTTGTCTTCTCAAGATTTTCCCCTTGTTCCGGCCAGCATCTCTGGCAATTATTTGGCTCTATAACACTGAGGTCCCTTGGCTACCTTCTGATTGTGCAATCAAATATCTTGGCGTCCATCTTGATCATTGGCTAACACGGAGTACACTTATCACCAATAACTTAACCAAGCCTATACTCGCCTTCACAAGTTGTATCTCATCCTCAACCGCAAGTCCTCTCTGCAAGTTGAATGTAGGCTTGAATAGTTATAAATAAAAGTGTTGTTAACAGTGAAGCTAATTTCATGTATAAAGACTAAAATTGAGTCATACCTTTTAAAACCTGTAACTTCACTCACGTCTTGATATTGGTTGTTCTGATTGTACCAAACTATTTTACGTACAAACTTCGGAGATATTTTGAGTTTCAGACATTTTTCCAAAAATATGTCAGCTACAGTATTTCTCTTTTTTACTTGTAAATTAAAAAACTGTTTTAGTTCTTCTTTGTGGTTGTCGAAATTCACGTTGAAGGCCACGTTGAAGACGTGAGTGAAGTTACAAGTTTTAAAAGGTATGACTCAAGTTTAGTCTTTATACATGAATATAGGCTGTTACTATACAAGAGTATTCTACAACCACTTCTTCTATATGCCAGTCCTGTATGGCGATGTGCTTCACCTACTCATATTCACAGACTCCAGGTGTTTCAAAACAAGATATTAGGATTGTCGGTGAACGCCCCGTGGTACAACCAGAATGCATAGCTACAAAGAGCATTGGGCATAGTCAGCATTAATAAGTACATCTTCACAACTACAAGAAGATTGTTTGCTCACCTTCCTCATGTATCAGGGGCTTTATTCTTTCAACTGGGACGCCGCCTAGATACTGCAACAAGACTGAAGGCATGCTTGCCACCAGACATTTTAACTCTATAAAGTGTTAATTCTGTAGTGCTGAAGTTACATTATTAATATTCCCACAAATCAGCTCATTTTGCTTGAGGACTCCAATACGAGTATCCTCTTTCATTGTATTCCTTAATTTTATTCTGTATCTGTAGCTCTGCAATTTGTGTAGCACTGACTGTGCTGATCAACTGATAAATTTAAAAAAAAAAAAGAAGTTTAAAAGTGTGCAGTTTAAATTTATTAAAAACTGTGTTTTTATATCTCATTCATTTCACTTTGTGCATAATTAAAGTTAGATTAATAATTGTTTTCTATTTTTATCTGCATTGTACAGCAGATGATTAAAATAAAAGTTTGCTTCTACTGAAGAAACTAAAACTTGTCAGTGCATAAATACTTGATGTGACATTTTCTTTATTTAAGTAACACAAATAAAGTAAGTTTTTTACCTAGTAGCCCATTTTCTACATTATTAATAGTAGCTAAGGAAAAACTGAATTACATGGAAAGACCTGCTCCTGATCTGCAAATAAGTAAATAAATAATAAAAAGGTGACGGTTAACTGTGTAACAATTAAATGGACATTTATGTGAAAAATAAATGGTTCTGTGGATGTGAAGTCAAAAATGTTTTATTCTATATAGAAATTTAACTGTTTTCTGTTTCCCATGCATTTTGTTTAGTGGCAATAACCACTAGTTAGAGAGGATGGTGAATATAGTTCATGCATCTGGGAACACCCGCACACAAAAGAAATGCAAAGTAATGCTGGCATTACCAGTGCATTCATACTTCAGCTGCCACAGATCCTGCTACCTATAATGTGAAGAGACCCAGAATTGACTCCTAGTATCAGAAGCTACTTCATAGATATACAGATCTGTTCTCATAAACTGTATCCAAGAGCAGGAAGCAGGATGACTAGATGCCACCTCTATTATTGTAACTTGCCCATTATATATTTACAGATGGAGGCAGATTAAGTAGTGGCTATACTTGTTGAACTGCATGGCATTTTATTTGGACACACTGAATTTAAAATTGATTTATTATGGAATTATGACACTGAATTATTGGGATACAACATACAAATAATAGTACTGCAAAAAAGGGGGGGGGGGTAATTATAGATTCACTAAAATGTAGGAAGATACTTAAAAATGAAAGAATTTTAAGTATGTTTCAAGGTATATAAACTTAAGAGTTATTCTATTAATAAGAGGGAAATTAAATATAAAAATTAATGATGTACATACACATGATATTGTAAGATATAATCTTTAAAATTCAAAAACGAGTAATCGGAACAATAATGGGAAAGAAAAAAAGGGATTCTTGTATCAATTTATTCAAATCACTCCATATATTGCTACTTCCTTGTCTATATACACTAGAAGTTGTGATGTTTGTTAGAAAACACTTGGTTTATTTTCATACAAACTCTGAAAAACATGATTATCTCACTAGAAATAGGCATAAACTAAGCATGGTTACACATAATACATCACTATTCAGCAAAAGCGTAAGACACTCTGGAATTACCTTATATAACAGGCTACCCGATAATATTAAACTCACCACCTCAGAAACTGCATTTAAGCACAAGGTGAAACATCTGCTATTGTAACATTGTTTTTACTCAGTTGATGAGTTTTTAAATACTTTTCCATGAACCCCTTCTGGGTGTGTAATTTATTATACTAGGTTGACAATATCTGCACTTCCTAACTGTGTGAAAAAGTTCCTGTTAGAACATTGTTTTTATAGTATAGGTGAATTTCTTTTGAATATCAACTACAGATAAACTGTTATATTGTACAAAACAGTTTCTGAATTTTCATTTCTAAACTTGTGTTGTGTAAATGTTTACTGTATAATTTTTAGTTATAAGTACTTGACGTGTCCTATATCATGTACTATGATCAAAAGGATGAATAAATAAATAAAATAAATAAAATATGTTAATACAGTAGAAGACCAAAATAGTGTGGTTTGAAATACTGTGGATTCAGATTTAATGCAGGTAAAAGTATGTCACCATTTAACATATTGCAGTTCATTATTTAATTTGAAGAATGCTGCATTCCAGAAAAATACTGTATCTGTTGCCTTTTTCACCAGCTCATATTAATACTCAGAATGGAATCATGCACTGCTGCTGGGGAGGGAAGATGAGGTAGTGATGTCGTCTGCTTCTGAGATACAGTCCTTGCTAATTCACAATTGCTTTTTCTTTATTTTAAATTTGTGCAGCATGCTATTGAAGGACATAATTACATCTTTTCGATATGAAGTAGAGTGAATTTGTCACACTGATCATTGCATAAATAATTATGCCATCAGCCAACAACTTCAAAAACTACAGAAAAGAATTATATTACAGTGGATACCTGCACATTGTGGAATTGCTGGAAATGAATCAGCTGATTTTATTGCCAAAAAAGGTGCAAATTTAATTCACAACAAAACTAAAAACTTACCCTTTACATCCATAAAAAGATTAAGCAAAAGCAAATATAAAAACAAACAAAACCAATCAATATCTAACAAAGCCAAAGATAAAAAAAATGGAACATTTAAATTAAAAATACAGAAATTATTCCAGAAATCCCACGTAAAGCTGCAGTAACAAATTTTAGATTACTTACGGAACATGATTATTTGGCCAAACACTTGCACAGAATAGGAATTTATACAAGTCCAAATTGTCCTCTGTGCAACAAAGAAGAGGCAATGACTGAAGAACATCTTTTAACCTGTGCAGCCCTACCTGCTGGATCCACTACACAGAAATATTGGAGAACATGAGAGCTAATGGCTTCATTGCCAAAGCCTAGCATTTGAAAACAACAACAACATTATGCCATCAGTATACTTTGTAAATTAAGATCCAATACATTACACAGAGTAGAGCAATTGTTTCAAATGTATGAGCATACACGAAGAAAAGATAAAACTAAGGAACCTGCTACATCAGAAGATTTTTTAAAAAGATTTGAAAACCTAACATGCATATCAGATGACACTTTAGTGTCAGAAAGAGGTGCAAAGAATGTTAAGGGACACATGCAAAATGCAAATCAGTGCACATCTTTGGAACTCAAGGTAAAAAGCACAGTCTACCAAAACAGGTAATGGACTTAGATGACTTCAACAAATGTGTCATTAGAAGAACAATTATTTGAAGAGAAAGCATTAGCATTCAAGGCAATAAGTCATCCTTAAACAGAATAGTGAGAAAACAGGGTTTGAAGTGGAAAAAGACTAAAACAAACAGAAAGTGCTTATTTAAAAGCACCACATTTGTCCTGATATTGAACAACTTGAATAAATTTATTTACAATATATGCAATTATGCTTGCCTTACTATGCAGATTTACACAACTAATTCAGCCAGGTAAATTGTGTGGACATTTTTCTGCAAGGACTGTACCACTTTACTAACAAGTACGTTATCTGAGTAGCATATGAAGGTGACACAATTCCCTTGGTTCAGGAGTCACCTGGCATGGTAAGTAAATGCACTCGCAAACCTTACATTTGCTTTAGTTCATATACAAGAGTTTAATACTGTACTGTAATTTATTAGTTAGTTTTTATTCATCCTTTTGATCATATTACACGATATAGGACACGTCAAGTACTTATAACTAAAAATTATTGCAGGCATATTTCATTTCTCCCACTAGGCAGGATTGATTTTTACCCCTTCTAGTGTTACATCTCTGTATACTGCAGTAAGGTTATAATGCAGGGGAAAAGGATGTCTGTCAAGAACCACGTTATTTTGGGCTTCTACTTTGTATTTTATGTAGATACATAACAGATACTTAAAGATAAAAGTTTGACAATGTTCCATCTGTGATCAAAATATGATATAAATTACCAACTACAACTGGGAAAAAATTGCACTAAGTTTATTGAACAACTACAAAATTATTTAGCCAATTGTAACTTTTAGGATGTACGTTTTAGGATTTGTAAATATTGTAAAACAGCAAGTTTTAAAAAAACTCTGTTATATGCATATTATGTATTAATATGGTTTCTAAATAATTGTGACAAATATATGTAGATTCTGCCATACATATGTACTAATTATAATATGTTTAACTGTAATTTTGTACAATGCCAGATACTATTACTATTGAATTACTTTATATGTTGTAATGCATTATTATTGTTATCATCATCATCGTCATGCCACTGAAAAACTTCAGTCAGTAAATCTGGTCCTGTCAAGACATGAACCACGGAGTGCATACCTTAATGACCTCAGCTAGCTATGCTGGTACTTTTTCTTTGCTTATATTCAAGTTTATACCATACATACACATCTTATATGCAAAATGGAGCAGAAATAAACGCTTACCTGAGCAAATCTTTTCAAGACAACTACTGCCATTGTTCGAAGATTTGGATCAAAACCATTAAATATATAATTTGCAACCACAAGTGGTACTTCAAATATACTTCCCTCAGGTGAATACATTTCATTTTCCAAAGCACAAGAATATCTTGATTTCTGTAAAAAAGAGAGAGAAAAAAAGGTGCAATGCATTAACAGCTCTACACCAGTATAACTGCTCTTAGTACATTATTTCAAGTAAGACAAGCAGACACTATGTTGTCTCCTTGGTAACGATAATTACTGTAATGGCAATAATATGTATCTTGGCTATCCAGATAGTGTGCTACTGAGAACTTCATGTATGCCTATCCTAATACCATGCATTTGTAGATCAGCCAGAGTGCCCTGCAGCACCACCTGATCGTGTGAGGACTGATGCAGCCTCTGCCAGAGTTACATGTAAATGACTGGCAAGACATGGGTATGGAACACTAACTACTATACAAACTTATAGGCTTACACACAAACACATTCCCCATATCTGTGTCAAGAAATTCTGGTTTACTCGCGAAAGTTCATGTTGACTGATTGCCTGTATTTCTCTCATGATATTGTCTTTCAATTCTTGCAACGTGTGCGGATTTGATGCACACATTTTATTCTTAAACATTCCTCATAAATAAAAATTGCATTACTCTTTCCAGCCATATCAAGCCTACGTGAAATATTTTCCTATGCACAAATTTGTTTATTGTTTGTTTTTTGTTAATTTGAGTATTGACTTGATATTGCAAGTAAGAATAAAACAATTGAGGGAAAATGTTCTTCCAACAGTCACTATCCGTGTGTGGGGGCAAGGTTTGGACCATGGATCTCCCAGTCTCCATCTGGTTGCTCTTAACCATTGAGTGTTACTTGTCAACATGTCAGCATGAAATTTTTTCCAAATGACTTGAATCTTTCCTAGTAAAAGTACAAGGAGTTCTCATATACAATAGCATACATACCTTTTGTGGTGACTTACTATGCTGTAGGTACTTTAGTCTGGGCCTCATAATTAGAACCACTTTTAGGTTAATTGTGGGAAATTCTACCACAATATACACTAAATTACATAAAAATGACAGACTAGTTTCACTTTATGCCACATTATTCCTAAGAATACCAACAAAAAAATTACAGACACTGTTAAGAAAATGATTACTACAATAGAAATGGAACCAGTAGAAGCAGAAGAATACATCTCATTAACAAACCTATGCAATGAATCAGCTTTAATGGTAAATATTACAGGCAGAAATCAGGGTTATCTATGGGCAATCCATTTTCATATATTTTGGCATATTCATTTACGAGTTCATTTGAAACACTCATAAAAATGGCCTTCCCATGAATCTTCAGTCTGGTACTGATATCTTGATGACATCTTTGCAGTAATTTCAAACAGACATTTAGATGATGCATTAAAACTACTCAGTCTGCACAGAAAAAGCTATCAAATTCACAATAAAAAAGGAAGTCATTGGACAGCTCTCTTTCTTGGATCTAAATATCATCAGGAATGACACAAACTAAAATTTGAAATTTACAGGATGCCAACAGTCAAAAAATTACATAAAAAATCATTGCTATAACCTGATCAGACATTAACACACTTACACACAGACTAGTTAACATAATCATGGATAAAGTAGAATATTACAAGGAACAAAAAGCCATACTTCAAATAGCAGAAGAAAATGGATACAACAAAGTCTACACCAATGAGAACTAGTCGATGTCCGGCTGAAGATAGAGGGAAGACCTCAGAAACCGGTTCCGGGAAAATTTAAAAGTGAGTGTTGTTTTGTGTTATTAATCGACTCCTAATTAACTTAATTTATACAACAACACTGTTTTCAACACTTCCATAAAAGGATTTACAACAAAGTCTGTTTAAGAAAATTAAAAAAATCTAAGCTGAAGAAAACCATTAAGGAAGCAACCACATTCACTGAAGAAAAATAAAGCAGTGAATTATTCAGTGCATTCACTTACCACCCAAAAACATTTAATAAACCCAAAAAGATCTTTAGAGAACAAAATATCATCTTGGCATCTATAGATACCCAGTATTGCAATTGTTAAACTCAAAAACAAAAGATTAAACCCACCAATCAATAAATCCGGAATATACTAAATAAGTTGCATAGATTTTGAAAATTCTACACAAGGCAAATAAAAGAGACCTAAAATCCAAAGTCAAAGAACATTTTAGAAACTTCAAATTGAAGCAGGAAGACAAGTCAGCAGTAGCATTTCACTTTTTCAACAAAAGCCATAACTTTGACCCAAGTCCAAAATGATTAAAATGTGTGATAAACCATAAACTGATAACACAGGAGAACATCTCAATATGAAAGTATAAAGACCAAGAAAGAAACTCTGAAATTTCACCAGTCGATAATTTGATAAAGAAGCTCATATTTCCACCACCAGATAGAAGACTGCATGCAATGACAACAACCAGACGAGTTGGACCTTCCAGGTTGAAAATGGAAGCAACAGTTCTCAAAACTAGTCCCTAAAAAAAAAAAAAAAACATTAATATAAGTGACATAGTGTGAAAAAACCGACAAGTAGTTTTATCAATTTGGTCATTCCTGTTGCTAAACTCCTCCAAACACATGTAATTAAAACGATTTAGCACCTAAGTAACTAATGAGTTAAGAAAATAAAAAGCACAACCTATTCTGTCTGCATACCTGGATATTCTTCTTAGCCAAAATAACTCGGTTCAGAATTGATAGACCCAGATGTATTAATTGTATTAATGTAGTACTCCGTCCACTTGTCCAGGACAGCTCTTTTTCCATAATAGCTTGAATATGTGGTTCACCTATAAAACAGTTTAAAACAAACATTCAGCACTACAATAAGTTCATAAGATAAAGATGCTTGTGTATGTTTACTGCAAAATCAATGCTTTTGTGCATTTTAATCTAATGGGAGGATTAACTATTGAAACCATCCCTGTTAGGTGTAACATTAGCATAATGACCTTAAAAGTCATGGATAGACATCACACTATGAATATGCTAAATTATAACAAATATAGGGGATAATGATCTAATATACTAGTGCAAAAATTAAACAGGCAATATCAATACATATATTTGCTAAATTATTGCAAGCACGTGAATCCAACGAGTAAAGGGAGCCGGGAAAATGAACACTAACAGTAATGTTCCTTGCTTTGAGCCGACAAAGGGGCACTGCTTGAAAATCACCTGCGGCTAGATAGACCTTGGCGACACTTTGCCGCCTGGCTAAGCCTTTCTGAGCACTAGGAAACGTGATATACAGAAAAAACGATGGGATTTGAGCGACGCTTTTACACGCGTGATGCCGAATAAATTAGGGCTAGTCTGGGAATTAGACAGAGAAGCGGCATGCGAAACTAACAAGCCCAAAATTGCGATGAAATTTAGAGGTAAGGATAAGACACAACCTATGCGGAACGAGTAACGTGTCACATGACCCCTAAAGTGTCCAAAATTTGGCGAAAGGAAATAACCGCAAGTGTTAGAACTCCGTTCTTTTGATACTCCACCAGAATAACTCTTGTGCGCGAAGTAACGCTCTCGCGACGTTCAGAAACAATAACGTGTACACGGCTTCATACATCACCCGGCGCATCTTAGAAATTTACAAGTTCACTCGCGACTATGATTCAACCTAACCGGCATGTCACGCGTCCAGCAAGGGGCAAATCCTAAGTCTCGCGCCTAATGTGCGAGGTACACCAACACAACAGTGACGAGTGGAGAGGTCAACTTACATAAACAAATTTGCCATTCAACGGTCGTGGTGTCTTCTGTGTGATAATACCCCTACACTGTCAGGACGCACCCACTCCCTGAAACCCAAAAGAGAGAATCCATGCAGACCTACCCTGAGAAAAAAACCCGACATGTTGTAAACCTCCCATCCGTAGCCCTTACCCGTCACATCCTACCATATGAGGTGTTGAGTGCCGCGAGGACTCAACGAGGTAATTCACGGCCAAGTACCGCCTCATAAATTGGCACCCTCAACATGGGGCTTCCTTTAGCAACACGTCATAAATTGCACCTCATCGTTTATCGAATTCACCTAAGTCCCGAGAAACACGCCTTAAGATGTGCCCGAATTGAAGTCCGGACCAACGCGACAGACGGCAAAGCAAATGGAAAGCCATAGCAGACCTGAAGGACAGTAGTGATCGACGCACCGGAGTATAATGACAGCGACGACGGCGACAACGCAACCACAAACATTACCTCGCAGCGCAGAACATAATAATCCCCCTTGTGAAAGTGATATAGCCGTAAACCCGGACAGTTATAACGATGAGTAAGGACTACAAAGCTAAGTTCAAACCATATTTATAGTCATTGTAATGTATAGGAATCAAATGTGCATGATTATGCTGGCGCTGCCAATAGAAATTGAAGTGTGTATAAGTAGCAAAATGGCCGATCATAGTAATCAGGAAATAGATGAGTCAAGCGAAATGGGAACAAGCATGGAAACACAAGCTGAAAATGAGATTAGGCAGGCAGAGCAGGCCCCTTCAGTAAAGAATTCAGGGTACATGAATTTGGACAGCATGATGCAGCAAATGCTCGAAAAATGAGTATTGGATAGCATAGCAAAACAAAATAGTGAAATGGCCAATAGAATAAGTACGTTAGATAGTAGATTTATTGAACATGGTAATAACATGGATTCACAGGAGGAAAGGTTGAGCCAACAGCTGAAGGAACAGGAAATTTGATTTTCAGACAAACATGGGGATTTATCTAACCGAAGTGAAAAACAATTAAGTAATGTAATAGGAGAAGTCAGTAAAATCAAAACTACGTTACAGGGGGAAATAAACGATGTACGGGATGCACTTAGATCCACCCAAATAGAAGCAAGCCAGGTAAGGGTACACTGTAGTGAGGAAATTGGCAGTGTCAGAGATGTATTGAATATAACTATATGTGACAGGTTAGATGAAATACGCTGTGAGACTAGTGCTATCTGCGTCACTGTCAAGCAAAGACATACAACTTTAAAGGATGAAATTAACTCCGAACTGGAGGAATTAAAAATAATAATGGTGGAAAATAAATATTTGCATAATGATGAAATAAATAAGATGAGAGAGTAATTGACGCAAGTAGTTGGCTCTCAATATAATAAATGACAAGAGAAGGCTAGACAAATAGTTGCGGCCGAGCTACGGGAAGTGTTGGGACAGGAAGCAGGTAATATGCAGTCCCTGGCTTCAACCCCTCCCGTAGCCTCAGGCAGTGGAACGAGTGTGGAAGGACAGTTGAATGGCTACATTACTGATTCATTGTTAAATAAAAAATGTAAGCTACCTTCATTGCATACCTCTCGATGCCCACACAATCTTTGAGTTAGCGGTTCCGAAATTTGACAGCACGCGGGACAATGCAAAACAATTTATAAATGATAGTGAGTCCTGTTTCAGCTTAAGGGGAATTCCTGAATCTTATAAAATGGTAATTATTCAGAGAAGTTTGACCGGATCCGCATTAAGATGGTATAGGTTAACGGTAGGCGACTTAGCACAGTGTAGCCATTTCAGAGCTGCTTTCCTTCAAAAGTATTGGAGCGGCATAGCACAATATCACGTGAGAAGCCAGATCAACAATGGCAAGTACCAAGGAGAAAATGGTGAATCTATGACGGATTATTTCCTACGCTTATGGCAACTTAGCAAGCTTCTGGAACCAGTGATGTCAGATTCTTAGTTTATTTATCTGATGGTGAGACATTATCCGGGCGTGATACGTCATCACTTGGTGGTGGCTAGGCCCCAAACATTGGGTGAAGCCATTGAATTGTTGACAGCATTGCAAGGTCACGAGCCTCAAATCGAACGAGCGCGATAGGACAGGACCCACAATTCCCCAAGACATTTCAACAATGATGGTATGAGGGCACAGGGACCTCAAAACAGGTACCCAAATTTTCAACATTTAAATAGTCATAGGAATAATCGACGATATGAACGCCAATCAGAGGACAGAAATGAACATATAAATAGTATACCGCAACAGTCATATTCCGTACGATTCATGTCCTTAGCTAGTAGAGATGCAGACTAGGGCAATACACGGCGAAATTACCGAAACGCCGGAACCAGGCCAAATTACCGACCCAGGGCTCGAGAGGATATGCGGTACAGTTCACCAGTCAAAGGGGCGTGTACAGCAACCCACCGAACGACCGAACTTGGTCGCGCCCCCCATTGCCACATGGTCCAAGCAACGCCCAGGGTTACGCTGATCTACAAGCAAGCATAGGTCAGACTCGAACCCAGGCGCCGACGGAAAACTAATTCCGGGATGCATGAGGTACCCACATGCTTCCTGCTTAGATAACTTCCAAGTTACATAGTCCGTAGGGAACATAAATGAAGAAAATACTAATCTGAAAGGAAATGTAACCCAAATCGCCCCTATAAAATGCAAGACGACAAAATTAGAGTCGAAAACAAATAGTACTGTCGAAATAGGTAAGACAACTATAACTCAGGAAATTATGAAAGCTCCCAAAATTATAGGTAATATATATGGAGTAATGGTTCATATGATTCTGGATCCTCCATTACTGTATGTAGCGAAAATTTATACAGCCAGCTGATTAACATGAATGTAAAATTACAAATGCTTCCAGTTAAAAACACAGTATGCAGTGGTATCATAGGTAGGGCAAAACAAAGAATTTCTCAGCAAATGTTGATAAATACAAAGTTAATTGAATGTGAGTTAGAATTCATATGTTTTGTAGTGAAAGGATTAGCTGCAGACATCATTGTAGGAAGTGACTTGTTGAACTCCCTGTATTCCATTATCGACTATGAGAAGTCACAGGTGACATCTAGGATGTCTGGAATAACTACAGGTATACTAGTTACCTCTGTATGTCTGGAATAACAAGTCTGCCTGCCTGAGCAAGAGAAATATAGAAGAGTGTGATGAAATCATTAGATTAATGTTGCAAAGTGTACAAAACACAGAAGGGTATGTTGACCCATATGAGGAGACAGCTGATGGCACAATGAGCGCAGTTGTATACGACGAAAGTGAACGGGTTGCTGGAACAAAGGAAATGTCGTTTCCAGACCAGGTAGTGGAACGAGTAAGGCAGGCCGCTGAACTTTCTGAAATGCAGAAGGAGAGGCTATACAATATAATAATGACCCACAGAGGCGTGTTTACAAAACGAACAGGGAAGTATAACACAAATAGCCGAAATGCCTATAACTCGTCTGAAATGCCGAATGATACGACTTGCTGTAAGGGAGGCAGTAGCTAATAAGATTAATGAGATGTTGGAAGAAGGTATTATCGAGTTATCCGACACTCCGTAGGTACAACCACTATGTATAGTGAGAAAGGAAGACGGTACTGTGAGAATAACCATTGACGCGAGAAATTTAAACCAATATATAATTTCTGATAATGCTCGGACACAAAACATAGAAGAAATTATAGCTGGAATTGGAAGGCAAAATGGTTTACGTCATTACGTCAGTGTGGCTTTGTGGGTTCGTAGAATTAAAATTCCGAGTTGCAGATATTCCAAATGCTCTTTATTTCCGTAGAAGTACACTCTGATCAATTCTCACGTAACAGCATTACGTCACATACACACCACAATCTACCAAGGTCGATGACAATAACTAACAGCGTTCTGATTACATCACTTTACAACACTCGTGTCACACAACATCTACAGCTGTTTACTGCTGTTCACGACTCCCGCGACTCGTCACTTCCTTAGATAACCTCATTCATAGTTCGAGACTGTACTGTACAATCACTAGATGTTTCTGGAATAAACATCGAATGACGAATTCCGAACCTTCCAGAAGTGTAACTTAATCTATGCCGACAAGTCCTTTATCTCAGCTATCTTTATTTGCCGGCTCTTTGTGTACACTAGCCGTGCTATTGTAGATAAGGGCTTCGTGCTTTCTGTGCTTTTTGCCACGACAATATTCTGACCATGTGAGTCTGTCTTTCATTAAAAATTGCA
Source organism: Mantis religiosa (assembly GCA_030765055.1). Classification (NCBI taxonomy): domain Eukaryota; kingdom Metazoa; phylum Arthropoda; class Insecta; order Mantodea; family Mantidae; genus Mantis; species Mantis religiosa. Next base: position 50,980,485 of record CM060948.1, on the reverse strand, counting down.
AGTTGACAAGTAGTAAGATATCCCGATACATTCATGAAATAATGGCTTACCAAATAGATATCAAACACATCCTTCTGGAACATATTTAGTGATTTGTCAAGGGTCAATGTGGGAGAAAATCTACCGGAGATAATAGGTAATATGCAAAGAGGGGTCAGCATATTGAAATTGGACCTAAAATTAAATTAACTGCATGGCGAATAAATTCAAGCAATTACAGAAATATCAGCAAGATAGCAAACTGTGTAAAATGTGGGAGAAGATATCCCCAATTGAACCGGGAGATAAAGGGAAATTTGGAAAATTGGAATAGTGTACAAGCTAGCTGGCAAACCTGTTCTAGCATGGAAAGCATATGTACCAGTGACACTAGAAGAGTTAGTGATAGAAGCATACGATGTAGCACTGATCCACGGAGGTGTAGAAAGAACTTGCCTGACACTCTCCAAACATTTGTACATACCAAAATTAGGGAGAAAGGCCCGAAAACTGATAGCTACCTGTGAGATATGTCAGAAGGCGAAACCTCTAGATGTTAAATTTGATAGACCACCATTGGCTGTATTTAGGGATTCACCCCTAAAAGTTGTCGCCATGACGAACATGGCCCACTTCCAACAGGAAGGATGGGATTAAAATACATATTTGTTATGGTTGATGTAATGACAAATTTTTGAACCTGTACCCAATGAAATGATTGAATAGCGCCAGCTGTGCAAGTAAAATTGTCAAAGAGTACATTTCACTATATGGGAAAATGGATGCTATTTTACTCAACAATGCCACTGTACATAAAGGACATAAATTTTTTAACTCTCTTAAAGAAGCCAATGTGAAACTATATTACATAAGTCCTTATCATCCATAAAGTAATCTGCCAGAAAGAGTAATGAGAGATTTAAATACATATTTGAGGGTATTGTGCCACATAAAACACTCAAAATGGTCTGAATACCTACCCTACATTGAGTGGATGATGAATAACTCTGTCAATCCAAATCATGGATACACACCCATTCAGCTGATAACCAGGCAGTCATCCGAAGACATTATGAAAAATATTCTGAAATCCCTTCCTATTATTGAGGAAACCGAGGCTCAAAGAATGCCGAGTGCACTTAAGCATATAAGGGACAGAATCAACAAAAGAAAGAAGGCAACCAGATGTGTACGTACCTGGGAACCCCAACTCGGAGACAGAGTCTTGGTCAGAAATTATGACAAGTCCTCATTAATAAAGAAGCAGTGCCCGCCTTGGTAGCCTATATGGCAGCATGTCTGCCTCACGTTCAAGAGGTCCTGAGTTTGAATCTCGGTCATGGTGAGTTACCTGGATAAGGTTTTTCCGGGGTTTTCCCTTATCCGAAAAAGACGAATGTTGGCTAACTCTAAGCTCCATGGACTCTAGGCCCATTTGAGCTTCATTTCACCCATTCCATTCATCGTCCAACATGACTTAACGTTAAAGGATGCAAATTACAAAAAAATACAAAACGCTAAATCTAATATGGAAAGGTCCCGTAGAGATAGTTGGTTGTGTGGGAGGATATAACCTATAAATTGCAGGAAAAAGAACAGGAAAAATGTAAGGCATCTGTACGCCCATCAAGGAAGCACCAAAATTAAACCATGTGTAAAGCATAATTTGTATTGCATTGTACGCATAGCCGAAGAAGTTGGACACGTTTGCGTAAAAGGATCAGTTAAATATACCTTACAAAAAATACATGTATAATAAGTAAAATCAGCATTGGATATATATATATATATATTTAAAAATATTTAAAAAATAAGTACTGTTTCTTTTTACTTAATTCCCCATAAGAAAATGATTATTAATACAGTGGGTGGAATTCTACGAATAGTGATGAAGGTAATAGTGTAACTGAAGAGATAATCAATATAGGAATGAATGATAAGATGATAAGAATAACATGTAAATGTAGATACCTGAGTGCTAGTGTGAAAATATAAATGGAATAAAAAAATCAAAGAGAGTAGAATAAGTGTATATCTCAAGACATATATGACATTAAGAGAACTGGAAATCCAGTACACTGCAGTTTTGTGCATGTAGTGAGTTGAGTGAAATGATTAGATGTTCACTAGAAAAGACTACAATATTTGTATAAAACAAATTTGAATGAAGAATGTGGTTAAATAATATTCATACATTACAGGGTAATGAGATTTCCGGTAATAGTTTTAAGTAATATTGTATTTGTGTACCATATATAAGTTAATATGTAATTATCTCCACTCGTTTGCAATTATCAACACATACCACAATATACATGAGTCATTCCATGTCAAATCGCACAAATTTCAGGGAAAATTGACCTTCATGTCTCCGATTTCATTGATATTGAGTTTATATGTTCTATGAAGGAAAAAATGATACACATATTTTTTTGTTAGTCTCTGGTTTAATTATTTTGGCCAATAAAAAGAATTAAACATTTGGGTATTTTGAACGCATCGTTCTACATTAATGTGAATATATCTGGTTATTTTTGGCAGAAAAATATAATTTTTGGCTCATTTACTAAATTGAAATGTATACTTCATTTACACATTAAACAAGAAATATTTCGTGTAATATTTACATTTTCAGAAAGGCATTAAGGTTACATATATCATTATCAATGTTAGCACATTGCTAAAAAAATTCCAAAAAAAATGTAAAACTAAGTTATTAATAACAACTAAACACTAGTAACACAACTTCACTTATCTTATATAAACTAATCTCATGATGGCATATAACCTCAGGAAAAAATTCAGATTGGGATTCCAAATAATAAGAGAGAAATTAAGTAACTTACCAAGTTGTGCAGTGCTGCATACAAGGTCAAGATGCACACACACACCATGTGGCAGCTGATGGCGCATCTTGCGTTGCACTGCCATCATCACCTACAAGGTTAATTATGATTTCTGTTTCCAGAAGCTTGGTGATGATACTATTAATAGTTTTCCTTGATCACATTCATCACACGACATTCCATAGTTTTAAATTCCAGTCACAAATTTACACTTGCAGTCACCACATATTTTATTGCATTGATTTAAAATTAATCATAGATTGGTTAAAGAGTTTTAATATCCACCACTCTCCCTTCGCTTTGCAATGAATAGTTTTTTATTACTGCCTGAGATACAGATATTGGCACAAAAGAATGCAATTGTAAAGTGCCTCGCACCACTTTTGCTTGTTGGTATCTTGATTGAAATACATTATTGTGCTCCTTATGTTGACTATCGGAGAAAAGGTTGAAAACTACATTGCAAATGTTCTTCTCGGCCCAGGTGAACAGTTTTCTTGGACTTGTGATAGGGTCTATTCCAGGCTGAAGGCTAGCTTTCATTGCAAGTCTTTTAACAGTACCACCGATGCCATCACAAGGTCCTTTTCCATGAGATGTAGCGAAAAAGTGCCACTCTGCTTGAATTTGAAAGTCATTTTCATGTAAACAGATGTTTGAAAAATTTGTTTTATTTTTATACTGAGCACTTGACCCATCTAAAAAATATATTACTTTACGCGGTACTCTCAGCTTCTGTTTCAGAAACAGTAACAGTTTTGTTTGGAAAAGGTGGACAGCTCTGGTGTCGTGTTTTAAGCATTTAGAAATAGCAACAAAGTTAAAAAATTTTATGTCACTATTGTCTTTATAGTAGACCACAAAAGGATGAATTGTAGCCTGACTATTGTTCCAGTGTACCCCCTGAACGGAATCCTGAATAACAAAAGCATAATTTTCCGAGAAATCAGCTATCACTATGCATTCGCCTAGTACCAGACTTTCTTTACACTCCCACAAAAATAAATTCTGCTGCTGAGCTATGAATGTATGTGGAAGTAAATTGCTGAGTTTTGTTGATAATTTGCCTAGAAAATCCTCTACAGGCGATATCAAGGTTTCTAAATTTGTGTGATCCACAGTCACCCACTGTCTGTAGGTAATCTCATGAGTATTTGTTCATCAAGCAGTTGTTGTAAATGATTTGTTATATTTTCAGTTCCTGGACAAGCTTTACATGTCTTTAAAAAACAGTTAGATGATGGGGGGTTGCAGACGATGTGTGTCAAGCAGTTCTTATAATTGGTTAAAATGGGATTTGAATTTGCAGTGAGATGATAAATACTGATACCATCAAGCATTAATTTGACATTTTCTTGATGAGCACAAACACAAACTAAATGGGTTCCACTAGTTCCAAGAAGTACACATTCCTTAGGCCTTAATTCCGCAAATTTTGAAAACTCTATTTTGACATCCGGATGCATATCTTTAAAGCTTTGGTAAGTTTCCTTAAGATTGCAAAGTATCAATCTTTTCTGTTTATGGATTCTCTTACCATTTTCTTTAACAGAAACTACATTTTTTCTGCCAGGCATAACCCTACTCACGTCATCAGAATTATAAAATTCAGACACCTCTTTAAATGTAGATGGGTCAAGGCTTTTTCCTGATTTGGTGTCTGGAGTTCCTAAAATTCCTTTTTCTTTAACCACCTGTTTAGATATTCGTATCATGTGAGTTGACACACCAAAATGTTTTATTTTCTTGTAAGACCAGCTGTCAAAAATCGTCAGTATTTGTATTTTGAGAGTTTTGTCATCAGTTTAATGGAAAAAATTTATTAGTTTCTGTATTATTTCAGAATGATGTGAATTTTCATTTGAAGTGGAGTCTGCAATATGAAATACTTTATCCTTCATTGCCTGCGATATTTTCTGAAACTTATCCCGAGGATAATGTTTTTGCAACAATTTTCTTTTTTTTATAGGCGATTCTCCTATTGCCACTAAACTCTCATTCAGTTTTCTTGCTGCGTCTTTTGTGCCCATACTTACTGCATCACTGGAGGATGAGGAAAAACTATCACTATCTGTATTTTCACATTCTTCTAGTACTGCACTTTCACTTGCAATTGGTACACATAACTCACTTGTACTTTGTTGCTTTGGAAGTTTAGAAATTTTCTTGCGACAATTGTCACACACTTTCAAATCGCGAAATAGGTTTACGCCTTCCAGTTTGCATTTAATGAGCATTGCTGAGGTTACTGGCCTTAAGTTTTTATGTCCTACTCTGTGGTTAACTAGTTTGAATGGATTAAAACAGCAACAATAACTCCTTTGAACCAAATCTGACATGATGAAAATAATCTTCCACACCTCAGAACTTACATGAAATGTCAGTTGACAACATACTGAGGTTTCAACTTATTATGCATAGATGCAGATCTGAACGGTAAACACCGGAAGTAAAATGATAGCTCGCCCATGTGTTCACAGCGCTCTCGGTCCGGACATGAATCACCTCACATGCCACCAGTAAAGTATGTATAACACCACGTTTTACTTCAATCCCATTCTGAAACCAATTAAATTCCATGCACAATATTTCAAAGATTATAATGATATTTTTTTTCTTCGTTTTTATAAAGTAGTAAGTTGTTAATTAAAACACATTTTGAAAAAATTACCCCATTAAATGGTGCCCATTTTTTGTTTTCACTGAACCTAAAATAATAGCATATTAAACTGCAATATGTGTACTTCATAATGTCCCAAACACTAACATTTCATTATTCATATAATCTTTGTTATAACGATTTTCATAGAATACAGCAGGCGAATATACCGAAAATATAATATTCAATAAACCTCTAAATAATCGTGCCACACCAAAAACAAAATAGACAGGTCATTTAATATCTTCTAGGTGTTACGTCAAAAAAAATTTGGAGAAAATACAAAAGGGTTATGTCTCAGACGTGTTCCTTTTGACATGGAATGACTCACATACATGCATGCATACACCATCCCACTCAACAATGGGATATTCTGAGAATTTCCATAGTGACTTTTAATATAAAAGCCCTGTTCTAAATTATCATAAGGGCATACGAAACTGTCCCTGTTAGGCATAACATTAGCATAATAACCTTAAAAAGTCATATTAAATGCATAATTAGGAGTGGATAGACATCACACTTTGAATATGCTAAATTATAACAAATATAGGGGATAATAAACTAATATACAGGTGTGAAAATTAAACAGGCAATAACAATACATGTTAATTAACTTTAAAGAGAGTCGATTAATGACACTAAACAACACTTACTTTTAAATTTTTCCGGAACATGTTTCTGAGGCTTTGCCTCCATCATCAGCCGGCCCTCGAGGGGCCAAGTACCTGAATACAATGAGTAAAGGGAGCTGGGTAAATGAACACTTACAGTAATGTTTCTTGCTTTGAGCCGACAAAGAGGCATTGTTTGAAAATTGCCCAAGGCTAGACTCTGGCAACACTTTGCCGCCTGGCTAAGCCTTTATGAGCACTAGGGAACATAATATAAAGAAAAGACGATGGGATTTGAGCGATACTTTTACTGGCAGGAACTCAGTTCTGTGTGTTTTGAGAGGAGAGGAATGCGGTGAGGAAAGAAGTAAGCTGGTGACGTGGGGCAATGCTTGCATAAACAGAAATTATCACTTGATAGTATTATTGTGCTTTACATGAACATTAATGGCAGTGCAAAGAAACTTTGATTGTTAAGCACAGGATAATGTTTCCTTATGTCACAATATCTTTGATAAGAGTCTTAAAAACTATGGCTTCAAATGAAAATGTGGAATTTATTCCACTTCTGGAAGTCCACCGTCTGAGAAAAAGGTAAGAAAGTCGAGGAAACAGAAGCTGAATATTGAAAAAGACACATGGATGGAATTGTGTCGGATGTTACAGATTACATCATAGTGAATTCAGCAACAGATGATAGGTCCACCAAAGTGACAATAGACCTATTTTCACTACCACGACCACTGTAATGTGAAAGTGAATACAAAACAATGGCTATGAAGGTCTACATGATTTTTCATACTTTTTGCCAATATTAGGCATTTTGAATTAAGTTAAATTTAAATGTACACTATAGTAAAAACGTCACCCTTGAATATTGGCATACTACATGACACTAACAGTGCCAGTTACTGTGGTTTTAACATTTATTTACACTGTTCAGTTTTATGCATTCATTGAAAAATCTGAAATGCCACTGTCCATCTGGCCATTAGCACTCCTCTACCCTCTATAGTGTTGTCCTTATTCACAGTAAACTTGAGCACATTGCTCACAGTCAACAGAGCTTGGACTCTTGCAATACACATGTGATGCCACATAAATTAGGGCTAGTCTGGGAATTAGAAAGCAAAGTGGCATGGGAAATGCACAAGCCCAAAATTGTGATGAAATTCAGAGGTAGGGATAAGACACAACCTATAGGGAACGAATAACATGTCGCATGATCACTCATACATCCAAAATTCCGAGAAAGGAACGGGAAATGTGTGCAATGGCAACGTTTGATATTCACTAGTAAAATCACTGTTTTGGCGAGTGATGGGACCAACACGAATGGAAAGTTTATCAAAGTCTGTGTTTGCGAATGGACGGAGCAACACATATTAAAGGTTTCTCAAACTCTCTGTCTTGGCGAGTTGAAGGCGTAACACGTATTACAAAATTGTCTGCCTTGGGAAATGAAATGACCGCAGGTATTAGAACTCAGTTTTTTTTATACTCTACTGGAATAACTCTTGTGTGCAAAGTAATGCTCTCACGACGTTCAGAAACAATAACGTGTACACGGCTTCATACATCACCCGGCACATCTTAGAAATTTACAAGTTCACTCACGACTATGATTCAACCTAGCCGTCATTTTACGCATCCAGCAACCGACAAATCCTAAGTCTCGCACCTAATTTACGAGGTATACCAACAGAACAATGACAAGTGGAGAGGTCAACTTGTGTAAATAATATAGAATAAAAAGAAGTATTTCAGAAAGTGGAGTGCCATTGTTACTAAAATTTTTCAAATGAGTCAACCTTGTATATACTTTTCTCCACTTACAAGGTTTTTGATGAAGACTAGTTTCTGGGAACTTCTTCCCTATCGTCAGTCCTGTGGTTGACTGATGCTGCATCCGGTGACTGCATCTGGCTTGGTGTTGTGCTGCCATCTTATGTACTGGTAAGTTTGATGATGTCATCTATGGCAGGAATGTCAAAATTCACCAAGAGGACCTGTTTCTTCGTAATAAATATGTTTTCCCAAATCTGTAGTTCCAGAGGTTTCTTTGCCTGTTTGATCAGTTCTATTTCTTGTTTTATGTTGTGATTCTCAGACCAAAAGTGATGTGCTATGGCCGACTTGTCCATGTGTTTGAATTTAATATTTCTGAAGTGTTCTTTCATTCTTGTTCCTAGATTCCTTTTGGTTTTACCAATGTATATCTTGTCACAATCCTGGCAGCTCATTTGGTAAATGCCTGATAATTGAGTTTTTGGTATGCTATTTTTTAGAGGGAGGTTTAGTAAGTTGTGGATGTTGTGTTTGTTCTGAGGGGCTAATTTTATGACACCGGATGCATCATCAGTCAACCACAGAACTGACGATAGGGAAGAAGTTCCCAGAAACTAGTCTTCATCAAAAAATTTGTATGTGGAGAAAAGTATATACAAGATTGACTCACTTGCCTAATTTTAGTTGTGTAAATAAATTTGCTATTCAACGGTCGTGGTGTCTTCAATGTGACAATACTCCTACACTGTCAGGACACACCATCTCCTAGAAACCCAAAAGAGAGAATCCATGCAGGCCTACCCTGAGACAAACCCGGACCTACTGTAAACCTCCTATCTGTAGCCCTCACCTGTGTTGAATGCTGGGAGGGCTCAATGAGGTAATTCACAGGCAAGTACCGCCTCATCATCTACTCAGACATTTTATTTATGTTGCCATCAATACTGAAAACTCAAGCTGAAGTCCATTTATCACAAACAGAATTACAACTAAACTCAATTCTCTTTGAACATTTTTCTTCAAAACTCAATCAAGCAATGGACTAAATAAAATAAATAAAATCTGAAAATAAAATCTCAGCAACCATTAAATTCTGTTTTTCAGATATTACAGCTACAGCCTACTAAACAAATCAATCTAAGTCAGAATATAAATGATAGGAGGAGGGAAAATAACCAACAAACCCACAGTTTTACTTAAACATTACTGGAGACCAATAACTTATGGCAACTGGTACCCAGGCTACCTTTTACTCCTTAAAAACTAGCAAAATGAATTAACTTTCACTGGAACCAACAAAATATGTGCTGGTAACCAGCACAGAAATCTCTCAGTTCTATTAGTAATATTTTACTGAATTTACTTAAATGGTCAGTTTTACTTAATACTGTGACTGCGAGAGTTACGTAGAATCGAAAGTCTGGTTTGCCAAAATTTAGAACACTCTTTATTGCAGTAAAACAACGTGAAATTGACAATCAGCTATCTTCAAGGTCACCACGGTGCTCTGCTGCACGTAAACAAATGAAAGAAATCACTGTGATACACTTCAAACGTCCACTGTCACAATAACCATCACAAACTACTGCTTCTAATACTTTCCCGTATTTATACCTGCAGTAATTGTTTTTAGAATGCTGTACAACTTCCGAGAACATTTGCGGCAGCAAGAGAAAGACAGAAAATTCCGGATCCTCTCTGTCTCTTTCTTTCTCTTGGCAAGCATCCAGCTATCCTGCCCACACACCCAGCTCCCATTTGTCGCAGCCACACAATGCCATTAATGATAATATTTACATTGCAAATTATATAATACTAATAAAACTATAAGTTTGAGAAGTGGTTTAAAAACGTTTTATATATAATAATAATTTATCTTAATTTAATCAATTCTTCTGTACTTAGTTACACATTTACATATGTAATTATAAATTACACACATTTTATTTAAAACTATTTATAAATTACATAATTTTATTCATACCAAATGAAATAAAAGGCAAAAGAATCTTGAATCTAAGATCAGAAGAAAATATAATAAAACTTGGAAAATTTATTGGCAAGGCAAGTCAAAAATGGATATGGAAAACAATTAGGAAAGCTAGTAAAAGGTACATAGGGAAACAGAAATTTAGATCCCAAGTATTAATATAGTTATGCCCCATTATATACATAAACCGGGTTACCTATAATAGGGCATGGGAAAATGCAAGTCCTAAAACAAGGAGATATGTGCGATTTTATATTTGTTATATACCGTGTATGTTGTACATGTATGCTAAATATTATAATAAGAAATAAATTAAACTAAACATAATTTCTGTCTTCTTTCTTCTAACACACATTCATTCACTTGCTAGCAATGCAAAGAATCTACATGTGGTTTACTTATTTTAACATAAAAAAATTGCTTTTACAAATATTTTATTAATTAATATTAAATTAACAATAATACGATATGAACATTAATTTCTGTCTTCTTTCTTCTAACACTTACACATTCACTTACTTGTTAACACTGCAACAAATCTGCCATGTGGTTTACTTCTCACCCCACTGCCAGCAATTGCAGTTCACTAGATTCCTCGTCCGTTACTAATTCTTAACATATTCTAACCTAGTTGCCACATTACATTTCAGCGTGACTGAATTGCATCCCAATAATGACAGGACCATAGTTGCAAAGGTCTCAAAATTATGATAAGAAAAAGTGATTGATATACTGTAGTATTCTGTTGTGTTGCAGTCAAGTAATAGAAACTGACACATGGTTTGTCAACATTACTACAATTCTTAAATGACATTGGGTGTCTGCCACTGACACCAATCATTGTGATTTTTCTTATGTCAGAGAGACTACAGAAGCTGGATAGGTATAATGTGAGAGAAGTCTAGTCAAGACTCTCCTACAATAACACCCCTGAACCAACACCTTACTAACAGTTGCTTTATTGTTTTGGTACTAGAGATACTACTATGATAAACTGCTCGGTGAAATGTTTCACAGTGTGTCACCAAAATATGTTACAGTAGCATTTTGAACAAATATAAATAATACTTATGTTCCACTCACATAAAGTACAATGAGGTACTCAAAATTAAGACTTAGGTTATACTTACCAGTTGCTACCACTTTTAACAACGTCTTGCCAGAAGGTGTGTACAATAAACTGTAGATGCAGAGACTGTGTAGCATTGCAACTGATGATGAAGGATCGTTCTGCAAAGTGTCTGGACTTATACCAAGTAACCAGTGGATAATGTGCAAACATTGCAACATCATGTTTTCCCTTTCCTCTTCTTCTTTAAAATACCAAACATGAATATTTGGGAATATATCTCTCAACATACAGATAATTGCAGGCAATAAAAGTGATGTAGATTTTTCAACTGACTTTGTATCCACATAGCCTGAGGAAACGTTTAGCTCTTTCACTTCAACACTGGGTTCCTGCAACAATTTGAATTGGAGTATATACTCTTCTTAAGGATTTAATTAACAAATTAAACAAAGTACATTTGTTTCACTGACAATAGTTTCATTTTTTAAAAATTATTTTAAGGTTTTGCTACAATGCAGAGTATAACGAGTGATTCACTGTATATTTTATCTTTTCCTTTTTCAAGAGTATTAAGAAAATTTAATTATTTGGTGCTCATAGCAATAAATGCTACAAAATAAAGACTGTAATAATAATTAAAGGTTGAAAATTATCTTTTTAAATCACATATAGATATCTAAATGTAATTAACAGCTAATAAAATTTTAACCTGTCCCAACAGTTCACACTTAAGAGCTTAATGTAGTAGAATTTTAGCCTGTATTGCTATTCTGGAATAAAATAATAGCCAAAGAATTTGTTGGCAACTATGCTATGGCCACTACTGAAGCTGTGAAATGTTCCACATGCTAAAGAGCAAAGCCATGTTGAGAGTAGGAATGAGGAAAAAGAAACAAAATAAAAGCTTATGGACATTACTGAAGGACTTAAGCAAACACAAACTTGGGATGCACTCCTAAATCAACAATCCTGAAAGTCACATCTTGCAATAACAAACCTTGCACAAGGCAAGCAAAACACTGCATATGGCAAAATAGTTGTACAGTATTCAACAATTTAAAAACTACATTCCAATGTTTAAGGACTATGATACAATGAAACACAAAATTAATATAATTTTGAGTCGAACTAGTACTCAATGCTCCACTTATTGCTAATATTTCCTAGAATGTGTTTCGTTAGGATCTTCCTAACATCATCAGCTGTTGTTGACTAATAGATATTGGTTTGGTAAACTCCATGGAAGTGATAGGTGCGTCTCTGTCGGTATCTTGATGAACTTGAAGTTTGGGTTTTCTTCAACAATAGTGTCAAAATTAAACAATTTTCTTTCATATTTCTCTATGAAGATTTTTTCCCACATGGTTAATGGAACTGGACCTTGGACATTTTTTAATAAGTGGATTTCTCGCTCTATATCATGATACTCCTTCCAAAAATGGTACGCTACCGCCAATTTATCTATTTCCTTGTTCCTGATGTTCCTACAATGCTCTTTAAGCTTAATGTTCAAGTTCCTTTTAGTTTTTCCAATGTAAAAGTTGTCACAGCCTTTGCAGTTTATCCGGTACACAGCTGATTTTTTGCCTGTGGGTATCTCCTTTGTATTATGTAATTTCAAAAGGTCTTGTACACTAAATTTGTTCTGTGGGGCCAAAGTAATATTGTGCTCTTTGAAGACTGTTTGGAAAAGGTGTGTAGCTCTGGGATGATATGTAAATTTTCTGTATGAAGTTTCATTGCTGATTGGGGAAAGAGTAGTTACTCGTTTTATATATCACTTGGATATAACCCAAGACAACACAAGCATGCTGTTATCAACAGTTTAACTTACAGGCTGGTTAATGTATCTTTAAACAAGGTGGAATGTATCAAAGAGTACAATAATATAATTTACAATGCAGAATACAATGGATTCAGTGCTGAATTGGTCAAAAAGAAAATTGATAAATTCAAAAGACAACAAAGATGCAAACTTACACCCTCTACTAGTGATAAAACTTAACATGATTAAGGGTTTCTTCCTATCACTAGCTGAATGTGCAGTATAAATGCTAAAAAACTTGGCTGGCAAGTGTATAATCCATGTGACCTTCACTGCATTTCCCTGGATGGACGTACTACATTTGTTCTAGTCATCACAGTTCTAGTCATCACCTGAACTTCAGTCTATTTGTTCTAATCCAGTTCACAAGTGAATAACATTAGGAGGGTTCAGAGGTGTTAAGTTTTGCTTAAATGTTATCAGAATGCCTTAATCACGGTATATAGTAAAACAAGGAGTGTTTATTATGATATGTATGTGCTTACATGATCTTGTATGAAAGTTGTAAGGCAATTTGAGACTAAATTTCCTGGTGTGCATGGTCCGAGTAGACAATCATTCATTTACTGGTAAATAAATTCAGAAGATGGGATCAATTCCTAATAGAAAAAGAAAGGTAGAAAGGTATATGGGCAGGAATTAAATGAAAGGCTAGAATAGCAGCTCAAAAATCTCTTACATGTCTTGCACTAGAAACTGATATAGCATGGAAAGCAACAAAACTTTTAAAACAAACCATACAAGGTTACTGTTGTGCAGTAATTATTACCACATGTTGACCAGCGCAAAATTGGATTTTGAGGAATGTCTCATCACAACAAATATTATGCTACAGACAAATACAACTTCGTTCATGAAGCTCCAATAATAAAAGGCCGCGCTGTGGCTCAGTGGTTAGACCGCTTGGCTCTCACCAAGGCGGCCCGGGTTCGATCCCAGGCGACCGCAAAGTGAGATTTGTGGTGGACAACACAGCGCTGGGGCGGGTTTTCTCCGGGACCTCCGGTTTCCCCCGCCATCGCATTCCACCGGTGCTCCATCTTCATCTCATGTATCATCAGTGTCACCGCCTGTGGTGCCGTATGTAGTAAAAGCGGGATTTAAACACTACACATTTCATTTCCAATAATAAAAATAAAAATAATAATAAAAATAATAATATGATAATAATGATGATAATAATAATCATAATAATAATCATAATAGTACTACTACTAATAATAATGATAATAATAAAAATAATAATAATAATAATAATAATAATAATAATAATAATAATAATAATAATAATAATAATAATAATAATAATAATAATAATAATAATAATAATAATAATAATAATAATAATAATAATAATAATAATAATAATAATAATAATAATAATAATAATAATAATAATAATAATAATAATAATAACAATAATAATAACAATAAGAATAACAATGATGATGATGATGATGATGATGATGATGATGATGATGATGATGATGATGATGATGATGATGATGATGATGATGATGATGATGATGATGATGATGATGATGATGATGATGATAATAATAATAATAATAATAATAATAATAATAATAATAATAATAATAATAATAATAATAATAATAATAATAATAATAATAATAATAATAATAAAATTTGTGGTGTAGTGCATAATAAATGGATACAGAATTATAGGGCCTATTTTTTATAAGTGTAACAATAGCAGAAAGATACAGAAATAATATAATGGCACCATGTTTGGAACGGTTGACAAACACTAAATGTCAGTCTGGAAATTTCCAGCAGGCCTCTGCAACCATGCATACAGCTAATGAGGCATTACTATTTATTGCAGAAATTTTTGAAGAGAGAACCATTAGTAAGGTTTATGGTCCACTCAGTCCACTGATTTTACAGCATGCAATTTTCATTTATTGCACTACTTGAAAAATAATATATACAAAACTTATTCTCACATATTAGAACAATTAGAACCAAAGATCAAGACAGAAATTAACACTATTTCGGAAGCTAAACTAACGCATATAAATGGAAATTTCTTCAGAAGATGCTGTAAATGTATTGATGCAGATGGATGGCATTTCCAACATCTCCTGTTATAAGGTATGTTCTGTGTTTATTCTAATAATGGATAATGTGATTTGAGGTTTGATCTGACATCCACATATGTGTGACTGGGAGATGGGCCATGCAGCTGCCAGCCAAGTTGTACAGCATATTTATTTATTTAATTTATTTATTTCAATTTGCTGTTACAGTCACAGCACATGCAGTTGTTTACATCCAATACACGAATAAAAAAAATTACACTATAAACAAACAAAAATATAAAAATAAAATGTATACCTAACAACTACACATCAAATGATATGGCACACAGAATTGTTAAATGAAAAGCAACTAGAAACTGACAAGGATAACAGAAACGTAATTATAAACCATCTAAGAACTACAAATAACCATAAGAAAAAAGAACTTACAACCACTGAAATATAAGTAACAAACAAACCTGGAAGCGTAAGAAACACAGCATTACATATTGATAAGATAATTTATTGGATGATATCACATTAAAATGAATGACCTACCAAATAATGTTCTCTTTATAAAGCAAAAGAAACTACAAAAATATATTCTGAAGTTGTTTTTTTAAATATATGATAGGTAGTACAATGATCAAGATGATAAATGTTACTAAGGTGATTGTACTGAGCTACCATCTTTATATCAGAGAGTTCTGGCAAATTAACGTCTTGGATTTATTATAATAAAATAAGGAGTGGGGCCTAAGATTTGGATTCTGGTGTTTAAATTAATTTCTTGTAAAAATATAGTGTTATCTATATTGCCACTTTATAAAGGAATAACTGTTATATTTTTCTGCGATTTTCAAATGACATCACTTTATATACTTTTAGCAACTCAGTGTACTTCAAGTAATTAGGATATATAATGAACTGTTTGTAATACAGTAGTTTTTTTTTTTTTTTTTTTTTTTTTGTAATTTACGTCCTCCAACGTTAAGTCATATCGGACGATGAATGGAATGGGTGAAATGATGCTCAAATGAGTCCGAGGTCCATGGAGCTTAGAGCTACCCGACATTCATCTTTAAGGGTAAGGGAAAACCCGGACAAAAACCTTATCCAGGTAACTCACCCTGACCGAGATTCGAACTCGGGACCTCTTGAACGTGAGGCAGACATGCTAACAGTAGTTTTAAAAACATATTCTGTACTTTCTCAATTTGTGCTATATGAGATTTATAGTACGGTGACCAGATTACGCAACAGTATTCCAGTTTGGATCTTGCAAAACTATTGACAAGGCAGAAGAGAGAACCTATATTTGCGAAGTGTGCGCCATTCCTAAATATGAATCCTATGCTTTTAAAGGCCTGGTTCACTACCGAATCTATGTGCATTTTGAAAGAAAACTTTTCAGTTAAATTGTCAGCTAAATCTTTAACGGATTTAGCGAAGTGCAATTTGTCATTAGTCATTGTGTACTGAGTATCGATAATATTATTACATTTAGTGTATTTAGGACTTGCTTGCTGGATGCGAGAGAGGTCGGACGTGTTAGTGTGTGCACTCGTAAACAAAGATGATAGATATAGCTATTTCAAGTGAAATTAAAGTTGAAGCTGGTGGGATGAAAAATAGTGGACTGTTTCAGGATAGGACGTAAAGGACCAAGACCAAGACCCACCATAGTTAAAACTGCAACAGTGAAATTCAAGTGGGAAGTGCTGAGAAGCAGTAAACAGCTAAAGGGAACAAAAATATTCATTGAACACGATCTGGGAAAGAAACAAAGGGAATTAAAATCGATAGCTCTAATGGAAATGAAAAAAGCAAGAGGAGCCGGTAAAAAAGCCTTTGTTAAAGGAATGGATTTATGGATAGATGGTGTGAAACAGGAACTCAGTCAGCATTACATAGCATGAGAGGGGAACTACATCCTAAGTACAGCACGTGGCAGAGATGGTATATCGTCAGCAAATGAAATAAAATGTGTAGTGTTTAATGCCCGCTTTTACTACATACGGCACCACAGGCGGTGACACTGATGATACATGAGATGAAGATGGAGCACCGGTGGAATGAGATGGCGGGGGAAACCGGAGGTCCCGGAGAAAACCCGCCCCAGCACCGTGTTGTCCACCACAAATCTGACTTTGCGGTCGCCTGGGATCGAACCCGGGCCGCCTTGGTGAGAGCCAAGCGGTCTAACCACTGAGCCACGGCGCGGCCTTATATCGTCAGCAGATGACACAGGTCAAGAAAGGCGAATACATACGGAAGCAATGGCGGTAACCTCAGAACAACAGAGCAGGGTGAGGGGAGATACACCAGTGGCATCAACGTCACAACAGCATAGGATGGGGAGTACAGTTTCGTCACCAGTGACGTCACCGGATAGGCCGGCAAAGCAGATGATGCCATACATGAGAGAAGGCTCAAGAGATCAGCTGGTGGTAACTGCAGGAGGGGAGGCTAGTGGAATAACAGATAAAGGAGTCAGCTGGAATCAGGAAGATTTGAAAGTAGTTTCAATGCCTTCGGGCAGTATTTTAGAGCTAAAAGAGCAGGTGCGGACTAGATGGCAAGTGAATTTAGAAAAATATGCATTTGAAAGAAAGGGGTCAGTATAGGGATTCAAATTTTCCGTGGTGACTTGGAATGTGGAAGGTTTATATGAAAAAGTGTGCAGTTTTGAGGTTCAAACTGTGTTGATAGGATGTGACATGTTATTGGTGGTGGAAACATGGTTAGAAAGGGAAGTAAATATAGTGATTCCAGGGTTTACTTTTTATAGTATTGAGGGCGTGAAGAGCCACAGAAGAGGCAGAGCCTCAAGTGGTATAGGATGCTTTGTAAGGGTAGATAAGGGGTGCAAAGCGAGAGAAGAATAGGACCTATGGAGTAAATCGGTGTTGTGGCTATCCATGAGTGATATATTTAAGAAAGTAGGAATTGTGTGTATTGCTGCAGTATATAATCCACCGTCTACATCAGATTATTTTGATACAAATGTGTTCAGGAAATTAAGTTGGGGAATAGAGGAACTGAAAAATAAATATGGAAGTGCAGAAATAATAGTTGCAGGGGATTTAAATGCAAGAATTGGGGATAACCAGATTAAACTGAATAACCCAAGTGGAGAATCTGATAAAGAGTATGCATCAGGTAGGAGACAGAGCAAAGATAAGGTTATTAATAGCGAAGGGAGGAAGCTTTTAAAATTTTGTGAGGAGCAGAATCTTATGATTTGTAATGGGTTTAAAGGGTTGGATACAGAAGGGGCATATACATTTATTAATAGAAATGGCCAGAGTGTGGTGAACATGGTAATGTACTCACTGAGGATTGACAATTGGATAATAGATTTTGAGGTTATGAATGTTATAACAGGGAGTTGCCATTTTCCAGTAAAACTGAAATTAGGAGAAGTTAGTAGAAACTTTACAGAAGTAGGCACTGATTGTCTAAGTCTTGTGGAAATTTATAAGTGGAGAGAGGAAAAACATGATACTTTTTGTGAGGAACTAAATTCAGAAGGGGGGGGGGGAATATTGCAAGTGAGAGTAAGTGGTTTAGTAAATACCAATAAAATAGAGCAAGCTGTTGAAGCATTAGAATATTGTGTAAAGAGGGTGGGGGGTGAAATGAAGATAGTAGGTTTTCAAAATAAAAATAGATGTTGGTTTGATAAGGACTGTAAAATGGCTAGAATGAGAGTAAGACAAGAGTTGAGGAGGTAGAGACAGTCAGGAGCAAGAGAGGAGAGAGAAAAATTGTTGACACTTAGATGGGCATATAGATGCCTGATGGAAGAAAAGAAGAGGAAATGGGGAATAAAAATAGGTAGAAAGTTAAATAAGGCAGCAAAAACTAATGATACGAAAAAGATATGGCCAATAGTTAAAAGCCTACATAAAGAGGGGGCAAGAAATGAGGATATAAGTTCAGAACAATGGTGTGAGCATTTTAAAAATTTATTAGGACAGACTTGTTTACAAGTAATGAAAATGAGATTCCAGGGAAGCCAGTATTTAACAAATGATCTAGATGGAGAAATTACAGATATCGAGTTATGTGAGCAAATTAGGACATTAAAAGCCAACAAAGCCAGTGGGATTGATGGTATACCAGGGGAGGTTTGGAAGGTATGGGTAGCTGGAAATGAGGGAGGTTCCCAAGAAGTGGAGGATAAGCATGGTAGCACCAATTTACAAAGGAAAGGGAAGTAAAAGCGACCCAGCAAATTATAGGGGGATAAGCTTACTTTCTGTCATAGGGAAGATTTTTACAGGTATTTTAAGCAAACAGACTACAGAAGTGGGTAGAGAAGGAGAAGAAGCTCTCAGTTCCAAGCAGGATTTAGATCAGGGAGGAGAACAGCTGATAATATTCTTATCATCAAAACAGTCATAGACAAATGTTTAAGCAATAAAACGGAGAGGGTTTAAATGACATTTATTGATTTAGAGAAAGCATTCAATACAATTAATAGAGAGGTATTGTGGATAAAATTAAATAACAAAGGGGTAAGTTGTACATTTATTGAAATACTGCGCAAAATATATCATGATAATGAGTTCTGCATCTAGCTGCAAGGAAACAAAGTAACTGATTGTATAGAGAGCAAGGTGGGTGTAAGACAGGGATGTAAACTCAGTCCGGTGCTATTTAACCTTTTTATAGACGATATTCTACAGGAGATTGCTAAAAATAGGGTTCACTCACAAAGAAATAGGGTTCATAACAAAGAAATCCCAGGGCTGTTATTTGCAGATGACTTAGTAGTTGGTTCTATATCTGTTGGAGGGCTGAGAAGGGCAACTGAAGCAATAAGTAGCTATTGCCAAAAATGGGGGTTAAGAGTTAACAAAAAGAAAATGAAGATCATGGTTTTTAAGACGGTTATAGATTGCGTAAAGATTAGAAATTGGAGATAAATGGAAGAGAAATAGAGGTCGTAAAGAGATTTGATTATTTGGGGATAAGACTGAGCTGTGATGGTAAATGGACTGAACAGAAAATTTGGCTCTAGCAAAAGATAAAATGGCCATGAGTATTGTAAGAGCATGTTTATGGAAATTACCTGACATTAATGTTATATGGCTGGAAAGGATCTATACTGCCATAGTAGAAAATAAGATGTTGCATGGGGCAGAGATATAAGGAGTGGATGAAGCATGGGAAGGGGTGGATGTTATTAAAAGATCCTTCTGTAAATATATTGTCACCCAGTTATCGGAAGGCACGATACCAACTGACAGGTAGGGTGGGGAACAGAAAGAGTTCAGGCTACGCCTTGTGACTGGTTGGCACTCACTGAGGGGGTGGGGGAAAACTACCACAAGCTAGGCTATCCCTTTCCCCTCCCCCTGACTTCTGGAACAATCATGATGTTTCATTTAACCCGGAAGCTTCTGGATTCGCCAGTTGGTGCCTATATAAGCGATGTGCTGCGCTGGAGGAAGTTAGTTATTCTTGGCGAGCAGCCGTGAAGAGTGCAGTGCTAGTGTTATCAGAGGAGTACAAAGCATATTTCTACAGGAATAAAGAAGGATCTGAATTTCTGCAAGTTGGATTTTAATTCTACGAACCCACAAAGTCACAATATTTTGGGCTTACCGGTAGCTTCACCCAATGGTTCAGCACAATTAAGAGTTGGGAAGACATTCAACAAGGGTTACAATTGTCTCAAGGGTATTGAAATATCTATACTGATTTGCCAACTTGGAGGAAAGCAATATTATCAAGGAATGTTTTCTTTTGCAGATGAGAAGCAAATGGGGAGAGTCTTGGTTGCAAAAAGTAAGGGAACTGATGGAACAGATAGGTATGGGACATATTTGAAGAAACGAGGAATATTATTATAGGGGTTTTTGGAAAGAGGTAGAATTAAGGCTGGAAGATTTAGATAGCCAAGTTATATTTACTAGTGTGAGGGAGAAAAGATCATTGAGGACATATAGGGAAATAAAGACAGTGTGGGGGAGGGAGAAGTATATAGATGTGTGTAATAAATTAGGGCGAGAAGGATTTGCCTGGGCAAGGACAGGAGTTAGAAATTTGAAAGGTATTGGATATGATAAGGATACAGGGAAATGCCCGATGTGTGGAGAAGAGGATACAGAGTGGCATAGTATACTTTATTACAAACAAACAAAGATATGGAGAAAACAAATTTGGCAACAAATGTGGGACTGTTTTAGGGATGGGGGAGAGGTATTAATAATAAAGAAAATGCTATTGGTAAAAGGAGAAAAGAGTGTAAGAAATATAGGTGAATATCTAGGGAAAGTTAGAGAGAAATGGTTAAGACTGACGAAGAATAACTAACAATTAAGGGCTGGAAAACTAGAACGGGGATACAAGAGAGAGGAGGGTCATCAATACATGGAAAACCAGGGGTTATGTGTATTGGGACCGAGACTCGAGGCAAGCAGGTAGAAAGGACATGTTAGATGTGAATACGTTATATTGTTATTGTGTGAAAGAAATGCTACAAATGTTAATGTATCAATGAATTTGTATGTAGAAGAAAGATGAGAAATAAAATAAAATTAAAATAAATATATGTCCAGGAAGTACTGGATATATGTATGAGAGTCAGTCCAAAAGTAAAAGTAGTGTATTTAACAGCAAAACATTTTTTCACATTAAATAATAAATGGTTTTCTTGACTCCAGTGTACAACTCTATGTATGTCTGCCTGTAACATTTTGGAATCATTCTCATTCCTTATAGCTTTATATAGTTTAAGATCATCTGCATAAAGGAGGCATTCCGAAACTTTTATTACATTTAGTAAGTCATTAATAAACAAAAGAAGGAATAATGGCCCTACATTAGATCCTTGAGGAACAGCCGATTTTACAATGTAAGTATATGATGTATGACTCTTATATGTAACAAATTGTTGTCTGTTGGATAAGTATGATGAGATCAGCTGTAGTAGTTGCTCAGAGAAACCGAAATTGGAAAGCTTTAAAAGTAACAAATCATGATTGATTTTTATCAAATGCTTTCAAAAAGTCAGTATATATCAACCTCTATGCAATTATCAATTGCGTTTGTGACATACTGTTTAAAGTTGATAAGATTAGTTGTAGTAAATCTGTTTGGAAAGAAACCATGTTGATGCTCTGAGATGTAACATTTAACATGAAAGAATATATGTTTATATAAGATTTGTTCAAAAATTTTAGCAGGAGCTGATAAAATTGCAATTGCTCTATAGTTTTCTATTTTGGAGGCATTTCTGATTTATACACAGGAGATACTTTGGTTATCTTCCAGAGGTCTGGAAATATTTTAGACTTAATCATGGCATCATAGAATAAGCACAGCGGTTGAGATAAAATCTCACAACCTTTTAATATATATGGTGGCAAATCATCAGGTCCGCTACTGGTTTTAGGCTTAAGGCTTTTGATTGCATCTTTTACTTCTTGTGCAGTGATTTCTGATATAAATAAGGAATTCGAGAAAGAGGTGTTTACTGGTTCAGTAATAATGCAATGTCTGTATCATTGACTAATTTGTTGTTTCCGTATTCCATTACTTGTGATTTGTTCTGATAAATATTAAAAGCAGAAGCATTATTAACAGTGAAGTATTCTTCATTTTTGAGTTTGATTAATGAGTCACTATGTTTATACTCAACTTCACTTACTTAGTGAACGTAAGTGAAATTGAGTGTAAACATAGTGACTCATTAATCAAACTCAAAAATTTGTTCTGATGTTTAACCTTCTTAGTACTAATATAATTCCAAAAATATTTACTATTGTTTTTGATACTGTGCTCAACATGTTGAACATATGATCTATAAGCACTACCTATCATTGCTTTAGACAGTCTTCTAAGTTCTTCAAATTTCTTTTTAAACAGAGGTAAAATTTTGGCTCTTTTCCTGTAATAAACTTGAGTTTCAGAGTTTTGATAATGTCATCTGTATACCAAGATGGGATAAAAATGGGATGAGTGAACTTTAGCTTTTGGTACTGCTTCCTGAAACACTCCTTGGATGTTAGCATAAAATTCATTTACTGCAGTATTAATATTATTGATACCACAAGCAGTTTCAAGACATTTCCAATTTTATTCTTTGAGCAACTTATAAATTTTCAGGTAATCAGCTTTCTTGAAATTATATCTAATTACAGAGAGATGTTTGTACATATGTAAATCTGTTCTCACTATATGTTCAATTCTTAAAGCAGGGTGGTGATTATCTACAGGTACTGAAGGATCATTGTCCTTATTTACTGTAAGAGAATTAGGTATATTGGACAGTATCAAATCTAAGGTTTTACAATTTTTGTTACAAATACTGTTTATTGAAAATAGACCATGCATTGCTAAAAACTGAGCTAGGGAAGTTTCATATGCGCTTCCATTTAATAATATATGATCTGGACCTATTATCATTGACAAGTTAAAATCTCCTATAATGATGACATTGTTATTTTGGTATTTACTAAAAATAATATCCAAATAATTATAAAATCTTTCATAGGAATCAAGCCTAGAATTTGGTGGAAAATACACAACAACAAACAAATATGAACAATGGTGCAACTAATTTTAACACAAAGAGCTTCAAAGTTATCATCATTTATATCAATGTTATTACAAGTGTAAATATTTTTCACAGCAATTAGAACACCACCACCTTTCTTCCCAACTCTATCTTTCCTAAATACATTATACTGCTGATCAAAAAGTTTGGCGCTATAAACGCCTTCTTGAAGCCATGATTCAGTTATCATGATAATATCATGATCAGTATTTAGTGTGTTAATATACAATTCACCAGTCTTAGTGTTTAGACCCTTACATTCTGATAATAAATATGAAGTTCCTCTGAACTCATTTAAACTGTTATTTTATTTAAATCCTCTACTGATTTTAATATATTCAGATTTTTTAAGTTAAACATTGCCATTAGCATCAACCCATACATAAGCATAGTTCCTTTCCCTCTTTAATGTACGTGCTTGAGTTAATATACTTCTACGAAATGGTTTTAAACTATGATTAATATAAATTGCATCACTGGTACCTAGGCCAAGGTGATTGCAGGATAGAGTTCTTTTCACCTTTCTCCGTTGCATTAGTTTCTCCTTGTCAGATCTTGTAACAAACTTCACCACAATGCCACTAGTACAGAGATGAACAGGCTTCGGTAATCAATGACAAATGTCGATCATTTCCAGCTTTATTTCCATGTCCAGAGCTAGTCCTATGCTTTTAACCATGTTGTAGACATTTTTGTTGTTCTTCTCAGGCGCACCATATGTCATTAGCCCTATGCATTAAAGTAGGCATGGCCTAGATGCAGTACGTCCCCCTCTATTGGCCAGCCCTTCCTGCTAGCTGATTCTAAGTTCGACGATTGGGTAACACTGCTCCCTCCTCAAGGCTGGTGTACTGAACAGCACCATCGTAGCGGGCCAGACAATCCAGATGTGCCATCGACATCTTTCCTCGGAGTACCTTCTGGATGCGGTAGACCACCTCGTTAATCCTCTTCACCCAACCGGTACGGTACTTTCCATGGCTGCTGAAGCTTCGGGCAGCGTTCCTTGATCCGGGTAGGGCAGTACAATCAGACCAGGTCACCTTGCTGGAACCCTTGGTTGTTGGCTTGCCTGTCGTATCAGGTCTTAATGCGGTCGCTCGCCTTCTAGATGTTCTGGCAAACCATCTCATGCATGTCACGGAGATGGTCCACCAGGTTCTCCACATACTCGGTCGCTGGCTCTTACGCTTCCGGAGGGCTTCCGAAAGCCAGGTAACAAGGGAGGCGTAACTCTCGGCCAAACATTAAGCTGGCTGACGTCATCGCCGTGGTGTCGTGCGTTGACGAGCGGTAGGCCAGCAAGAACAGTCGCACCTTGACGTCCCAGTCTCGCTGAAGGCTAGCCATGACCTTCCTCATATGCTCTTCTAAGGTCTTGATGTACCTGCCATCCATGCTATCTGACTGAGGATGTAGGGGTGTTGTGCGGGCCTTGTGAACCCCAAGTTTTTCCAGTGCCTCCTTCAATAGGTTCGACTCAAAATTGGTACCCTGGTCGCTGTGGAGCTCTAACGGCACCCCAAATCGGCAGAACACTTGCTCCACGAGGCAGTCTGTGATTGTCTTTGCCTTCTGGTTCGGGATGGCATACACCTCCGGTCATTTGGTGAAGTAGTCCACGACCACCATCAGGTACTTGTTGCCTCGGTCGGACACTGAGAATGGTCCAGCTATGTCGACGGCGATCCGTTCGAATGGCGCTCCGACGTTTTACTGCTGCATGTGACCCCGGCTCCTAGTCTGGGGGTCGCGACTCGCCGTGCACACGTGAAACTGACGGCCTCATCTCTCAGTGTCTGCTAGAAGCCTGAGCCAGTAGTAGGGGCCTTGTAGTTTGTCAATTGTTCGGTTTGCTCCCAGGTGTCCTCCTGAAGTACTGGCGTGCACTTCCTCCAAGACTTCCTGGACCTTACTTCGGGGAAGTCCCAACTGTTCTCTCTGCATCTTCCCATCGGGTGATTCCCATACCCGGAAGAGCACGCCCTGTCTGATCTTCAGCGAGTCCCATTGGGCCCAGTACGACTTGTAGGTGGCAATCCTCGGTGCGATGTCCTCCCAGGTTGGTCTTGTCCCTGCCTCCACTTCTCTCAAGAGTGGCCCAAGTCTGCGTCCACCAGCTGCTCCCTCCTCAGGCTTGCGCTATCCCAGCCATCCGCAGGCACTGCCATGACCACTCTGACAGCTGCGGCACGCTCCTTCTCTCCCACTCTTGTGCATTGGCCGCACTCTTCTGGACAGGGTCTCCGGGACATGGCGTCTGCGTTGCCGTGGCTCTTCCCTCTACGATGTTCAGAGGTGAAGTCATACACCTGTAGCCTCTGGACCCAACGTGCTGTCTGGCCTTCCAGGTTTCTAAAGCTCAGTACCCAGGTTAGGGCGGAATGGTCAGTCCTCAGAAGGAATGGCTGACCATACAGGTATTTGTGGAAGTGTTCCAATGTCTTTACTACCGCCAGTAATTCTCGCCGGGTGACGCAGTATTTCTTCTCTGCCTTGGATAGCGTCTTGCTGTAGCAGGCTATCACCCACGCATGGCCGTTCCGGATCTGCGATAGGACGCCTCCAATGCAATGGTCACTGGCGTCAGTGTCCACAATGAAAGCGCCGCCTGGTTGTGGAAATTCCAGAACTGGAGTACTGCACAGTGTCTTCTTCAGGAGCTGCAAAGGGCCTTCAGCGTCCTCCGTCCACACATAAGGTCGGTGTTCCTCTGTCATGCGGGTGAGGGGTTGGCGATGTTGGAGAACCCCTTTATGAAGCGGCGATAGTTACTGCACAGCCCCAGGAAACTGCGCAACTCTCGCTTATCCTTTGGCTGAGGCCAATCTCTCACGACCTGTGTCTTCTCCGGATCTGTGGCCACTCCGGTTGATGAGACTATGTGGCCCAAGTAGTTGACTTCCTTGAGAAAGAGGTGGCACTTCTTCGCGTTCAGCTTCAAGTTGGTCGCCTGCAGCCTCTGTGGAACCTTACTCAGAATTTCGAGATGATCTTTGAAAGTCTTGCCGACGATGATAATGTCGTCCAGTTATAGCAGGTAGGCATGATAAGTCAGTCCTCTCATCACTGACTCCATGAGGCGTTGGAAGGTAGCTGGTGCATTGCAGAAGCCAAAGGGCATAACTATGAACTGCCAAAGCCCTTGGCCTGTCGAGACTTGTCTACTTGTCTTTTGGGTCTAGAGCCACCTGCCAGTAACCCAACTTCAGGTTCAGGGTCGAGAACCACTTTGCACCAGCTAGCCTTTCCAGGGTGTCGTCAATCCGGGGTAAGGGGAAACAGTCCTTCCAGGTGACAGCGTTCAACTTCCTAGGCCTAGCGTCTCCGGTGTCGATGCGGTGGAGCACTCGCTGTCGCCTTGGCTGAAGACGCGCTGGTATCGCCTCAGTAGTTGTCGAAATTTCTCCAGCTATTCTGCGGTCAGGTGGTCGGCCGCCCTCTCCAGTGAGCCTTCCAGCCGGGGCCCCAGGTGTTGCGTCGGCACCGGTTCCTGTGTGTTGTCGACTGCAGTTACGCTGACCACCGGCTCACACGTCCCCAGCTCCATTCCGGCCTGGACGTCGTGGTCGGTGTCTGCCAGGTTGAGTAGCCTCACTGGTACCTCCTCTGGGCACGGCAATAATGTCCTGGCTACACAGAGTGCGTGCACAGGCGTCTTCTGGTCCAGTATCATGTTCCTCGTTCTCTGGCCTTCCATTCGCGCCGTCACCACCACCTCGCTTCTTGCGGGGACAACCACGTCTTCCTTCAAGACGACCCTGCAGATTCCAAGGCGCTCTTTGGGTTGACGGAGCATGACCTCTTCTCCGTTAAGCCGCAGGACCTTCCTGCCGACGTCGACCGTCGCCTAGTGGCTCCTGAGGACATCCAGTCCCAGAATCACCTCCCAGCCACCTTCGCGACGAACACTCAGAGACGCACGGCACTCCGTCCCAAGGTCAGCTTCAGCAGAGCCTCCTCCACAGGCAAGGTGTTGCCCGATGCCGTCATCAGCTGGTATGGTCGGCTTGGCTTCCTGGACGGTAAACCCTTGGCTATGTCAGGTCTGTTGACGGTCACAGCTTCCCCGGTGTCCACCAGCACGCGGCAACGCTTCCTTCTCATCCAACCGTCCACGATGAGGCTGTCATCCATCCGTCGGCTGACGCCGCGCAGAGTCACTCGAGATGATGGTGACGTCGCCACCTACGTGCCCCTCGTTACGCCGGGCCTTACTCGTTCTTCCAGCTTCTCTTCCTGGTTTCGGCAATCTTTCCTCAGGTGTCCCGCTTGTCCACACCCCCAGCACACGTCACTAGGTCTTCGCCGGCGTCCTTCGGCTGGCCTTCTGTATCCAGTGTAGTGGACACTTCTCGTTGCCAACGTCGGGGTAGCCGTCACCTTGGCCGCCTCCATCCTCAATGCTGCCGTTAGCACTTCGTTAATGGTTTTGTAGTCGCCGAGCATTAGGCGCTACCGTATCTCGGCGTGTCGTACCCCGTCAACGAAGGCGCAGGCGGCTTCCCAGGATACGAACTCCGACGGGAGGTCAACCAAGGCCTTGCTAACCAGCTGCTCAGTTGCCAGGGCGAACTCCTGCAGCGTCTCCGCTGGCTGTTGCGACATTGTCTTCAGCTGACTGTGGTAGGCTGCGGCTAGGCGGTGGTTCCCGAAACGGTTCTCCAGAGCCTCCCAGAAATCCTTGGGAGTCGCCGCTGTCTGTACCGCGTTTAGGACTTCTGCGACCCGTCCCTGGAGGATGGCTATTAGCTGTGCGGCCTCTTCCTCCGGTGACCACTTGTTATGCCTGGCCACCGTGTCGAACTGGCGGCGGAAGACCGCGAACGTTGACGCGC
Source organism: Mantis religiosa (assembly GCA_030765055.1). Taxonomy (NCBI): domain Eukaryota; kingdom Metazoa; phylum Arthropoda; class Insecta; order Mantodea; family Mantidae; genus Mantis; species Mantis religiosa. The sequence continues at coordinate 50,952,257 of CM060948.1, read as the reverse complement.
CGTCGTATTTGGGACGTTTGACGCGCGCAGTTGTTGTGTCGCGTCCACCTTCAAATTCTTCAACCTCCTGCCGACGACGTCCTGCAACATGACGTTCACGGACTTGACGCTGCTGTCAGCCTTTCCTTCCAGCTCATTAACGCGACTCGCGAAGTCTTCGACGCGGTCGCCTAGCTCCGTGACGTCCTCTTTTACGCCGGCCAACTGTTTTTCAAATTTTTCGGTGAGGGCCTCGTTGGCAGCCTTTATTTCGGATAGTTCGGCCTTCATTTCCGTGGCCAGGTCGTCGTTCGCTGCTTTCATTTCCGTGGTTAATTCTGTCATCTTTGCGGTCATCGTCATGGCCAGATTGCTATTTGCAGCTTCCGTCTTCGTTGTTAATTCGGCCTTCACTTGTTCCATTTCGGCGGTGAAGTTGTCCTTTTTCTGTAGAATCTTCTCCAATGCCGCCTCAATGTCGTAATATCCCACTCACTGACCTCAATTGTGACTTTGTGGGTTCGAGAAATAAAAAGCCAAGTTGCACAAACTCAAAATGTTCTTTATTTCTTGTGAATTACACTTGGTACACTTACACGTCCCACATACAATTACGTAGCACTCACAATTATGCAACACTCATAATTGCAATTCACCAGTTTGTCTGTCACAGGTCCACACCACACTCACTACTCGCCTTGCCTTAAAACACAGAAACAGCTCAAAGACTCAAAACTGACTAAAACTGACTCAAGCTTGGCACAGCGGCTTCTATTTACACGTGGCTAGTCGGTTCCAGAGAATTCTATACAATGGAGTGTCGCAAGACTTGCGAGAGATTTCACGTTCTTTCCACGGGGAAGGCAGGAGGAGGGGAGACAAGCTACTTGTCTCCCCACCCCATCTCTACTCGGTACATCATTAGCCCTATGCATTAGCGTAGGCGTGGCCTAGATTATGTACGTCCCCCTCTATTGGCCAGCCCTTCCTGCTAGCTGATTATAAGTTCGACGATTGGGTAACAATATCATCTGGTGTAGTTGGTATGTCCTTGTAGACAGTGCCTTTCAGTTTTTCCCATACAAAAAAGTCTAATGGAGTAAAATCCAGTGAACAGGCTGGCCAAGGTACAGGTTCCATTCATCCAATCAATTGATTTGGAAACAATCGGTGAAGACCAGCTGTAGTAATTTGTGCACTTTGGGCTAGACAGCCATCATGTTGGAACCATAGGTTTCTCCTAGTCTGGAAGAGGAATGTCTTCTAGCATCTGAGGAAGATGTTCTGTTAGGAGGCTCAGATACTTGTGCGAATTTAGTGTTCCTTCTAAGAAGAAAGGGCCTATGAGCTGATGGTTCACTATCCCATTTCACACGTTTCAACTCCATGGATGCTAACATTCCATCTGACAAAGCCAACAGGAATTGTCAACAGACCAGTAGTGCATGTTTCTCGGTTTACCTGGACATGATTAGTAAATGTTGCTTTATGTATCACTAAACAAGATACATGATTAATCTGAAGTATCAGTTTTAATGCCCATGTACAAAAGTTAACACAATTGTCAAAATCGTTTCCATGCAGCTCTTGAAGGAGATAGATGTGATAGGGATGGAACCTATGTTGATGGAGAATATGAAGTACACTTGCCTGACCCATTCCACTTCCACATGCAATTGTGTAGGAACTAATTCGCAGTTTTACTGCAACAGCAGCCAAAACATGAATTTCTCCTACAACTCCAGTCACCTGTTTGTTTCTGTTATGTTTTCTTGGTGTTAGACTACCATTTTCATGTAACTGGTTGAACAGATTGATGAATAATTGCAAGATGGTTGACTTCTATTGGGATATCTTTCCGTATACACCATACAAGAATGAACTGCATTCTTCCTACACTCTTTGTACACCATGAGCATGTCAACATTTTCTGCATTGGTAAATATCATCTTCATTCACAACCTACTGCTTGAGCTATCACTTACTGACTAGAACGTCACAATGCACAAATGAACTGCAAACACATGTAAACAAACCATAACAACATCGCATCTAGTGACTAAGCCGGTTGAATGGAACACATAGTTGTTGGTGTAAAAGTTTCAAAATAAGATATCTCGTGAACTACTGGCACTAGTATCCTGCGGAAAACACCATTAACATTCTAATTTACCATACTTTTGAATTGTTTATGGAATTAGGCATTGTTGCATTTTAAAAAGTGTATGTCTGCTAACACCTAAGTGTTATTAAAATCTATTTATAGGCTAAAACTAAGAGTCCCTGACTACCAAACAATGCTGTGAAAACCGCACATAAAGAGCACTTTCCATTTCAGAAACATTGGTGGTGCAAGTTTTAGGTGGTTCACCCTGTATTTCTCTTACATATATAAATACTATTAAAAATATATTACTTTATAATGATACGCAAGACATCTTGATTACTTACTGCATCAAAATATTATTTTCTATGCAGTTTTAATCTGAGATGTGCAAATTTGAAATATATGCTTCCTGTACCTTCTGGATTGTATGTAGTGTACTAAGTTGTTTGACAAATAAAAGATTTGTATCTTGGCTAGAATTTGAGTGTGTATATATTACTTACCCTTAGAATTTTCTGCAAAACTAAAAAATATGCCTTTAGCAAAGGATATTCTCCACGTAAGCATTCCTTTGATACTATTGCAGTTACAACTACAGAGGGTGGCAAAGATTTAAACACACTAGCAACAGTTTCCTCTTTTATTTCTGAATCAAGATTTAAAGCAGGCACTAGACGTAGTCTCTCAAGACGGAGGTATACTTCATTTGGGTATTGTTGATGCAATGCCACAGCGCATTCCAAACAAGCAGCTGTTAATTCTGTTGGAAAATTTAAAATGTTTTGTGCAAGCCTGTAAAGGTAAGGAAACAGATTTTATTAAAAGAATAGTTTTTAAACCTTTTCTTAACATTTTACACAATAGTATGTTGGTATTCTCAGGTAGTTTACTGTATGAATTTAACCTTTATGTGGGGGGGGGGGGGGGAGTTGGTGTATGTTGCAGAAGGTAGATTATTGTATGCAAGGGTAACAGTAAAAATGTTCATAAAAATGATACAAAAATTAATTTTAAAAATTAAAATGATTTTATTCTTAAGATATTCCATGCAACATCAATACATTTTTGCATTCAATGAAAACAGCCTTTAAAGCAATGATACCAGTTTTTATAATGTTGCACTGCATTATCGGAAACAAAAAGACAAGGTGCATGGTCAGTGCTATATGATGGAAGGTCCATGGTACTGATCTTTAGAGTATCCAGATACTCACTTGCTAGTTTTGCTCTTAGTCATGATGCATTGTCATATAAAACTATTTTTTCTTTTAGATGTTATTCGTAAACTTTGCCAAAAATATACAGCAAACAGACACTGGTGTACCAAATAGTAAGTAATGGTATTCCTTTCTTGGAAGTGTTGAAAACAGTGTTGTTATGATAAATTAACTTTAAAGAGAGTCGATTAAAGACACCAAACAACACTTACTTTTAAATTTTTCCGGAACATGTTTCTGAGGCTTTGCCTCTATCATCAGCCGGCTCTCGACTGGTTCTCGTTGGTGTAGTTGACGATATTTTGTCACAGGTCTCCTCTGATGGCGGTTCAAGGAACTTGCTGAACAAATCTTTCTGGGGGATGTCGAAATTGAATACTTTGTTCCTATTTTTTGAAATGAAGATTTGTTCCCATGTGGATAGTTCTTGTTTTCCTGATGTATGTTTTAGTAGTTTTGGTTCTGGATTTATGTTGTGGTTTTTTTTTCCAAAAATGTGTGGCAACTGCTGATTTTTCTAATTGTTTATATTTTATGTTTATAAAGTGATCCTTTGCTCTTGTTTCTAAATTTCTTTTGGTTTCTCCAATATAAATTTGACTACAGTCATTGCATTCAAATTTGATATATACCAGATTTTTTGTTAGATGGAATGGCATCTTTGATGTTTGAGCAAATTAGGTATTTTAAGGAGAAATGGTTGACTGGTGTTAGTTGAATGTTTTGTTTTTTGAAGACTTTTTTGAATTTATCATAGGTTCATGGATGGTAAGTGAATTTTTTGAAAATCATATTAGTTTCTGTAGCTGAGAGGGTAGTGGTTTTCTTTAGTAGCTTCTTCTTTTTTGCTAAGTTCACTTTTTTGTCCACCAATGATTTGGGAAAGTTATTTTTTTGTGCTATTTCAATTATTTTGTTGTATTCTGTTTTGTATTCTTCTGCTGTGAGAGGAATGTTTACCAGTCTGTGTGCTAAACTATTGAAGATTGCCTGTTTGTGGGATCTTGGGTTGTAGCCATTAGCTTTTATGTAGTTGTCTGTCTGTGTTGGTTTTCTGTAAATGCCAAAGTTTAGTCTGTTTTTATTCCTCATTATTTTTAGATCCAAAAATGGTAAATGCTCATCTTTTTCTATTCCTACAGTGAACTTGATGCTTTTTTCTTGGATATTTAAAAGTTTTAGTGCATCACTAATGTGTTTTTTTGGTACTATTGCAAAGATGTCATCTACATATGGTTTCCAGAGTTTGAACATCCAAGGGAAACCTTTGTTGATCCTTATTTCTAATGCACTCATGTACAGATCGGCCAGGAAGGGTGATAGGGGGTTGCCCATTGCTAACCCTGAAGTTTGGTGGAAATATTTTGTTTGAAACTGGAAGAAATTTTGTTTTATGCATAATTTGGTTAGTTCGATGTAATCTGAAATTTCAGGTGAAGCCATTCCAGGTGATTTGAGCCATTTTTCTATCAACGGTGGGAGTTGATTAACTGGTATGCTGGGAAACAGTGATTTAACATCAAACGGGACTAGTGTGTCCTCTTCTTTTAGTTCATTGAGGAATAAAAACAGACTAAACTTTGGCATTTACAGAAAACAAACACAGACAGACAACTACATAAGAGCTAATGGCTACAACCCAAGATCCCACAAACAGGCAATCTTCAATAGTTTAGCACACAGACTGGTAAACATCCCTCTCACAGCAGAAGAATACAAAACAGAATACAACAAAATAATTGAAATAGCCCAAAAAGTAACTTTCCCAAATCATTAGTGGACAAAAAAGTGAACTTAGCAAAAAAGAAGAAGCTACTAAAGGAAACCACAACCCTCTCAGCTACAGAAACTAATATGATTTTCAAAAAATTCACTTACCATCCATGGGCCTATGATAAATTCAAAAAAGTCTTCAAAAAACAAAACATTCAACTAGCACCAGCCAACCATTTATCCTTAAAAAACCTAATTTGCTCAAACATCAAAGATGCCATTCCATCTAACAAAAAATCTGGTATATATCAAATTTGAATGAAATGACTGTAGTCAAATTTATATTGGAAAAACCAAAAGAAATTTAGAAACAAGAGCAAAGGAACACTTAAGAAACATAAAATATAAACAATTAGAAAAATCAGCAGTTGCCACACATTTTTGGGGAAAAAACCACAACATAAATCCAGAACCAAAACTACTAAAACATACATAAGGAAAACAAGAACTATCCACATGGGAACAAATCTTCATTTCAAAAAGTAGGAGCAAAGTATTCAATTTTGACATCCCCCAGAAAGATTTGTTAAGCAAGTTCCTTGAACCACCACCAGAGGAGACCTGTGACAAAATATCATCAACTACACCAACGAGAACCAGTCGAGAGCCGGCTGATGATAAGGCAAAGCCTCAGAAACATGTTCCGGAAAAATTTAAAAGTAAGTGTTGTTTAGTGTCTTTAATCGACTCTCTTTAAAGTTAATTTAAGTAATGGTATGTTCATCCTCAAATGCTGCAGTTAGTAATATGGCCCATTTTGGAGAAAACTAGCAACTATATCTTTACTAGCACTGCAAATTCCTTACACCTTTGTAGACATAGTTCTGTTCAAAAAATCGACTGAGCTGACTGACAATTGTTTTCAGGATTATTACAATAAATGCAAGATTCATCACCAGTAATTATATTCCACAGCAAATTTGAAGTGCCACCTTAGAAGTTTTCAAAAGCTTTTCTGCACCAATCAATGCATTATTGTTTTTTAACAGTCAGTTTATGTGGAATCCATTAACAACAAAGTTTTCTAACGACTAATGGTCTTCTTCAAGCATTGCTAGAACAGCAAAATATTTTCATTTACAACAGCAGTTCTTAGAGATTCTTAATGAGATTCATCACTAAGGAAAAACTGATCTCTTTTGAATTTGCTGTACCAATTATAAACTAATGCATTAAATGAGGTTTCTCTGCCCAAATGCATTTCTAAGCCGATCTTTAGATTGTTTAGACATGAATCACAATTTAAAATCTTAAATATGTCATAGCCTAGAGATGTCTTCTTTGACTGAACAGAAAACAATTAAAAGATAATTAAACTATTAGAGCAAATCAAACAAACTACATGGCAACTTGCAAAACAGAAAGCAGCTGTTAGGTATAAATAAATTTAATTTGGTTTTAGAAGCATGGCATTCTAAAAACTTTAGTGTCCTCTTGAAGTAGTGATACTGTGTGACTGATACTGTTATATGTACTGTTAAATATTGTTGTGAACCCATTATAGTGATAGCGCAGCTTATTTGCATGAAAGACGGATAGTGTATCACGGAGATAAATAACATGCATAAGCAGATAAACATAGCGCGGAGATAAAAGACATGCCAAAACAGATAGTGAGGTAAACGGAACATTCTAGTGACTAAGTCTGTAATTGGTATGCATGAACTTGAATTTTTGGGTTACATCATAACACCTCAAGGTTCTAAGCCAATTCCAGAGAAAGTTAAGACTATAACAGATTTTAAACTACCGGAAACAGTTTGTGAACTTTGTACCTTTATGGGTGTTATAAATTTCTACTGCAAGTACATAAAGAATGCAGCACAGGTGCAAGTAATCCTCCATCCTCCATGATTACCTAAAAGGAGCCAAAAAGAATGATCGAACGAAGATCGATTGGACAGAGGAGGCTAGAATCCAGTTCAAAGAATTCAAGAGAAGTCTCGCAGATCCAGCCTTACTTACTTTTCCTAGTGCCAACTCTCAACTTGGACTGTTCACAGATGTGTCAGATCCAGCAATTGGTGCAGTACTCCAACATAAAGAAGGAATGGCATGGAAACCCATCGCCTTTTACTCTAAGAAACTAAGTCCAGCAGAGAGATCCTACAGCTCCTATGATAAAGAGCTATTGTGTATATACCTGGCTGTGAAAATGTTACATTTTCACGGATCATAAGTCATTGATCTATGCATTCAAACAGAAGAACTTTTCTTTTTTACATCCTCCAACATTAAGTCATATTGGATGGTGAATGAAATGGGTGAAATGATGCTCAAATGTGTCCAGGGTCCATGGAGCTTAGAGTTACCTGACAGTCATCTTTTTTGGATAAGGGAAAACCCCACAAAAAACATTATCCAGGTAGCCCAACCTGACCGAGTTTCGAACTCGGGACCTCTTGAACGTGAGGCAGACATGCTACCATCTACGCTACCGAGGCGGGCCAAAACAGAACAAAGAGAAGGCTTCTCCTCGACAGCTTCGCCATCTTCAGTACATATCACAGTACACTACAGACATTCGGCATGTTAGTGGGAAAGATAATATAATTGCTGATACACTGTCACGACTAAACGAAATTACGGTGATTGATTATCAAGAAGTAGCAAACGCTCAGCAGAATGATGAAGAGCTGAATAACCTGAATTGATCACTCACTGGATTTCAAACATTGCCACTTGTCATCCGGAGACAGCCTTATTTGTGATACTTCAACACGTAACATCCGACCATACATACTGAAGCATTTTGCTTTCAAGTTTTTCAGCAAATCCACAATTTAGCTCATCAAGGTGTTAAAAGTACTATCAAACAATTGACATCAAAATTTGTGTGGCCAAATATAAAAGATGATTTAAATTAATTGGGAGTCGATTAATAACACAAAACAACACTCACTTTTAAATTTTCCCGGAACCGGTTTCTGAGGCCTTCCCTCTATCTTCAGCCGGACATCGATGTCGATGTCCGGCTGAAGATAGAGGGAAGGCCTCAGAAACCGGTTCCGGGAAAATTTAAAAGTGAGTGTTGTTTTGTGTTATTAATCGACTCCCAATTAATTTAATTTATACAACAACACTGTTTTCAACACTTCCATGAAAGGATTTATAAAAGATGATGTTCGCAAAATGACAGTGTTTTATAGCTTGCCAGAACGCGGCATACAAAGTCAGTAGTAGGTCAACTGATGGAACCTGAATGAGAGATTCAGTACAGTTCATGTAGATATCATAGGTTCACTTGCACCATCTGAAGGATATATATATTGTTTACCTTGTATCGACAGATTCAGTAGATGGATGGAAGTTATACCAATGAAAAATAGTACCACCGAAACAGTTGCAAAATTATTTTATGCAAACTGGATAGCTCGATTTGGTGTACCTGCGACTATTATTACAGACCAGGGCAAACAATTTGAATCAGAATTTTTCAGAAGTTTAGCTGCAATATGTGGAACTAAAGTCCAGCGTACCACTCCATATCACCCACAATCTAATGGCAAAATAGAGTGATTGCATAGAACTCTAAAAGTGGCAATCAGAGCCCATAACACCATAAGGTGGACAGAATCTCTTCCTTCAGTCCTCCTTGGTTTAAGAGCTGCACTGAGAGAAGATACTCAGTGTTCAGTAGCACTAATGATCTAAGGAGTTACAATCCGCTTACCTGGCGAATTCTTTGAAAAGAGGACTTCAAATGTCAATCCAGTTACCTTTGCTGCTGATCTACAATGACATATGGAGCAACTGAGACCTAACATACCCCGCAGCAACAATAAAAGAAATGTGTTCACCCATAAAGATCTCTTCAGTTGCTCTCATGTGTTCATAAGGATTGATAGAGTGAAGAAATCACTCGAACGTCCTTATGATGGGCCATTTGGCATTGTTAAATGTCAAGAGAAGTTTTTCAATGTAATAGTTAAGGGCAGAGAAGTTAACATCTACATCGATAGGTTAAAACCTGCATTTATTTTGTACCCAGACAATGACTCTTTGCATCAGCTTTCAACAGTTAAAGAGAATGACCAGTTCTACCCAAGATACGAGAACAAGGAGAGGCAGATTGGTGCGTTTTCCTACATGGTATCTGAACTATGCAAGATAGTGCGAGAAGTGTGCATATTGCAATTACTGTTTATTTGGAGTGTCAGATGACAGTGTCCCCAGAGTTGTTATTATTATAACTTCATTACTGGCAGGGAAGAAGCTGTACAGGGCACTGTTGTGATATAGAAACTCTTCTGATTAGTGATGTCAGGAGGCAGTGTAAAATGCAGATAGTGAAAAATGAACAATTACAAAAGGATTACAAAATATATAACAAACATATTTTTTTATAATTTAATGTTATATATAATTAATAAGTATGAGTACAAGAGAGCAACAGATGCAAACAATGGTTCGCGAAACATGTCCTGAATATAGGTAAGTAAGTGAAGCTTTTGTGTAAAAAATAGACTCATCTATAATTTAATTAAATGATGAAAGTTACAGTTACCCTTTTATCACTGAGCTATGACATATTTAAGAATTATATTCAGTTAAATAAATCCTTTCATGGAAGTGTTGAGAACAGTGTTGTTGTATAAATTAAGTTAATTTGGGAGTCGATTAATAACACAAAACAACACTCACTTTTAAATTTAAAAGTGAGTGTTGTTTTGTGTTATTAATCGACTCCCAAATTAACTTAAATTATATTCAGTTGTTTTGTTAAGCAAGGTCATGTTAAGACCCCTTCAGTATATTTGTTGTACTGTAGAACAGCTTTCTTCTTCCCTTGATATTTTAGCTTTTATTCTGATTACACAGCTACCAGTTCTAAAGTCCAATTCCTTTGCAACAACACACATTATGTATGTGTTGATTATGCAGCAGTTAATTTTATATGTTCACCACAGATTATGATCAAAATTCACCTTACTGCTTTCTCCCTATTTTTTTATTTTTGGAATTTACTTATTATTAACATAACGTTAAAAAAAACCACACACACACGCGCACGCGCATGCACGCATGCACGCACGCACACACGCACACACGCACACACACACACACACACACACACACACACACACACACACACACACACACACACACACACACACACACACACACACATATATTATCTTTTTTTATCCTAATTTCTTTTCCAACTGTCAATTGCTCTCTAAATGAATATGCAAAGAATTGTGATAAATACAAAGTTTTATTTGGAATATTGTAGCTAGACAAGATTAATAGAGTTGTTTTTGTCACATAAGTTTTTTTTAAGCAGTACTTTGTGTTTTAGACCACCATTTCTTTTTTTGTCTTTTATCACCCTCTTTCATTTTACTAATCTTTTTTTTTTCTCTGCCAAGTATCGTGTTCGTGCATGCCAATACTGTACTTTCTCTACAACATGGGTGTTATCCTTTACAAACAGGCCTCTCAAGATGCTTTGTACATGGCTCCTTTTTGAAAACTCACCCCCTTCGACAGTAGAGCATGATCATCTTTCACACTTCCAGTGTTGAATGAACACATCTCATTCCTTGGACATCTTCATAGTGGTATGTGAAAGTATTTAACAACAAACAAGATACAATAGTGGTCTTTGCAGATCTGAAATCGCCCTATGATAATGTATGGAGACTAAATTTAATAAGGAAACTACAAATTTTAGGCAATGACGGCAATATGCTTAGGTGGATCTGAGAATTTGTAACACAAAGATATTGTGCTACTAAGTACTGCTCAACTATTTCTAAATATAAACAATGAAAAATAGGAGCCCTCAAAGTGTTGAATTAAGCACAACTTTGTTCAACACATACATTAATGATTTACCTAAAGTACACAAATTTGGTGTTAAAACTGCTCTTTTTGCTGATGACTTAGCAATCTGATATTCACGGAAATCTTCCAAGATACAAGATGCAATAGCAAATATCAAATTAGCATTAAATGAATTTCAAATATGGTGTAAAAATAATTCAATGATAGTGAATACTACAAAAACAGAGTTTCAACATTGCTCCTTAGCTAAAATACCAGTAGACATTAACTTTGGCAATCTCAAACTGAAGAAAACTGAAAATATAAAATATTTAGGAGTACACTTTGATAAGAAACTTAAATATCAAAGTTTAGTTACAAAATAAAATAAATAAATAAAAGGAAAAGAAATTCACCCACAAACAAATTTCCCTATCATGTACCATTTTCTTTGGCTACCATATTTAATATTTTGGTTAAAATTTGATAATTTTCTAATAAATGTAACTATAGACTCAATCTTTTAGTACATTCAGCATTCAAATTTACCAATTTTATTGAAAAGGATGAAATGATCACTGATAAAATGTCAAATAGTATTAAAAACTAAAAAACAAACTAAAAAATGCAAATATCATGGAACAAAATTTAGGACTTTTTTTCTGGAATACTTTCTTCATGGCTGAGCCCGGAACACTCAAGAGTCAAGAAACCAAGAATTTTAAAGGACACACTACACCCCATTACCTCTTATGCCCTTAACAAATTTTCCACAACTTCAATGTAGTTGTTGCTCTGTAATTTCCCAGAAATTTTGAACATATGTCTTTGAACACACACCATGCTACTTTTTCTGTTTTGGTAAGTTTTTCTTCTAACATGGGATACTGCTGGATTTACCGGATTTGAGGACCAATATAAATGCCCTCTTTTACTTTTCCATCACTTAACCTGGGAAATTTGTCTCTTAAATACTGAAGACAGTCACCATTTTTGTCCACGGCTTTTATGAAATTCTTCTTTAAGCGTAGCTCTTAATGAAGCAATGGTAATAACATTTCCTAAGAATCTAAAAGTGGGTGAATTTTTTATTGTTTTTATTTATTTATTTTATTTTATAACTAAACTTTGACTAAAGGCCACTCCACTCTGTAATGATTAATTGTTTCTAGAGCACCACTCACACTAAAAACAAAATTTTGAATATCCTGGTTGCATTCCGGTTAATAGACCGATAATTGTTAGGTCTCCACATATTTCCCATTCATAGTCATTACAACTTACTGCTCTTAAGATGATATCCATGTTTTCATACATTTCTTTCATATTTATGTCATAAATCACTGGTACCAAAGGGTAAATCTTGTGTAACAACACACCTTCTAAATTTGACTTTCTAGAGTTGATAAACACAACTCATTAAGAATATGTTCTCTGCCTAGCGATGCATACGCTCCCTCACATTATTGCAATAAACCAGATTACCCTATTTAGATAAATATTTTGATAAGCATGTTGACACTTGCATAAACTGCTACTCTGGTACTCGGTTGTATGAGATTCCATTCCTTTAGTCTAGATGCTAACAATTTAGACTGGGCTTGTATGCGATTTAAACCTCTTACAAGATCATTTAGCATTGTCTGTGAAACTGAACAGGGCTTTTTGGATTACACAAATTCAGAATCAGAGTTGGAAGTGAAAGAAGCAGTGGGACCAGCCTTAAGAGAAGAACCTGATCCTTCCTCTTGTGGGGTAAATTTTCCAGGTGGGGCTGGAATAGAGATTGAATCACTATGCTTAATAGGCCTTCATGCAGGGAGGCAAATTTGGATAGACTATACTTTGTTTCTTGAGGAGAAACCATAAATTTTGGTTAAACAGAAGTAATAATCTAATCTGTTCTGTCCAAATTCAACTCATTTCCAAAATTCGACAGCCTAAGCATCAAAAACACCTATGAACTTATAGAACACATTAAGCATACTGAACTAAAAGAAGAGGACACACTAGTCTCGTTTGATGTTAAATCACTGTTTCCCAGCATACCAGTTAATCAACTCCCACCGTTGATAGAAAAATGGCTCAAATCACTTGGAATGGCTTCACCTGAAATTTCACACTACATCGAACTAACCAAATTATGCATAGAACAAAATTTCTTCCAGTTTCAAGCAAAATATTTTCACCAAACTTCAGGGTTAGCAATGGGCAACCCCCTATCACCCTTCCTGGCCGATCTGTACATGAGTGCATTAGAAATAAGGATCAACAAAGGTTTCCCTTGGATGTTCAAACTCTGGCAACGATATGTAGATGACATCTTTGCAATAGTACCAAAAAAACACATTAGTGATGCACTAAAACTTTTAAATATCCAAGAAAAAAGCACCAAGTTCACTGTAGGAATAGAAAAAGATGAGCATTTACCATTTTTGGATCTAAAAATAATGAGGAATAAAAACAGACTAAACTGCAAACCACATAGAAGATAAGTGCCATTTAATCAACTTCTCAAATTACAAGAACATCACTATGGCAACATTCAGGAGCAAAACTTATCCAATCTACTTTTTTGAGCTAAAGCACAATTCATAAGCTTTCTTAATCTAGAATTAATACTTTCTCTTTGAGATTTTGTAGTGAATTTGCCACATACATGACAAAATACAATTGCTCCTACAAGTATATTTAGAAATCTTGGTAAAATAGATTTGAATTTCTAATTGGAAAGAGTTAAGTTTATACCATTATTGATCTGATACTACTATGGTAAAGAATAAACACTATGGACCTTCCACTACAGCATAATGACACAAGCATTTCTACCCGTTAAGGATGAAAGACATACAGGAATACTTACATGTCCAGTAGAGGAAACATTGCATCTACACAGGTAGTTATATCCTCTGAAAGGGTGCATTTTGATTTTAAAAAGTTGCTCAAGATTTTGAAGTAAGATGCAATCTCCAAAATCTCCTCCTCTGTAATTTCTGCTGGACAGGACCTGATCTGCAGCAAAATAAACAGGACAATAATAAACATATTTTATTTATCAAAACTTTTTAGAAATCTAGTTAAAGTTATTAATGTTTATACAGAATAAAAAGAAGTATTTCAGAAAGTTGAGTGCCATTGTTACTAAAATTAGGCAAATGAGTCAATCTTGTATATACTTTTCTCCAATTACAAGTTTTTTAATGAAGACTAGTTTCTGGGAACTTCTTCCCTATCCTCAGTTCTGTGGTTGACTGCTGATGCATCCGGTGTCTGCATCTGGCTTGGTGTCGTGCTGCCATCTAATGTTCTGGTAAGTTTGATGACGTCATCTATGGCAGGAATTTCAAAATTCATCAAGAGGTCCTGTTTCTTCGTAATAAATATGTTTTCCCAAATCTGTAGTTCTAGAGGTTTCTTTGCCTGTTTGATCAGTTCTATTTCTTGTTTTATGTTGTGATTCTCAGACCAAAAGTGATGTGCTACAGCCGACTTGTCCATGTGTTTGAATTTAACATTTTTTAAGTCTTCTTTCATTCTTGTTCCTAGATTCCTTTTGGTTTTACCACTGTATATCTTGTCACAATTCTGGCAGCTCATTTGGTAAATGCCTGATAATTGAGTTTTGGTGTGCTATTTTTTAGAGGGTAGTTTAGTAAATTGTGAATGTTGTTAATTAACTTTAAAGAGAGTCGATTAAAGACACTAAACAACACTTACTTTTAAGTTTTTCCGGAACATGTTTCTGAGGCTTTGCCTCTATCATCAGCCGGCTCTGGACTGGTTCTCGTTGGTGTAGCTGACAATATTTTGTCACAGGTCTCCTCTGGTGGCGGTTCAAGGAACTTGCTGAACAAATCTTTCTGGGGGATGTCGAAATTGAATACTTTGTTCCTATTTTTTGAAATGAAGATTTGTTCCCATGTGGATAGTTCTTGTTTTCCTGATGTATGTTTTAGTAGTTTTGGTTCTGGATTAAGGTTGTGGTTTCTTTCCCAAAAATGTGTGGCAACTGCTGAATTTTCTAATTGTTTATATTTTATGTTTCTAAAGTGTTCCTTTGCTCTTGTTTCTAAATTTCTTTTTGTTTTTCCAATATAAATTTGACTACAGTCATTGCATTCAAATTTGATATATACCAGATTTTTTGTTAGATGGAATGGCATCTTTGATGTTTGAGCAAATTAGGTTTTTTAAGGATAAATGGCTGACTGGTGCTAGTTGAATGTTTTGTTTTTTGAAGACTTTTTTGAATTTATCATAGGCCCATGGATGGTAAGTGAATTTTTTGAAAATCATATTAGTTTCTGTAGCTGAGAGGGTTGTGGTTTCCTTTAGTAGCTTCTTCTTTTTTGCTAAGTTCACTTTTTTGTCCACTAATGATTTGGGAAAGTTATTTTTTTGTGCTATTTCAATTATTTTGTTGTATTCTGTTTTGTATTCTTCTGCTGTGAGAGGGATATTTACCAGTCTGTGTGCTAAACTATTGAAGATTGCCTGTTTGTGGGATCTTGGGTTGTAGCCATTAGCTTTTATGTAGTTGTCTGTCTGTGTAGGTTTTCTGTAAATGCCAAAGTTTAGTCTGTTTTTATTCCTCATTATTTTTAGATCCAAAAACGGTAAATGCTCATCTTTTTCTATTCCTACAGTGAACTTGATGCTTTTTTCTAGGATATTTAAAAGTTTTAGTGCATCACTAATGTGTTTTTTTGGTACTATTGCAAAGATCTCATCTACATATGGTTTCCAGAGTTTGAACATCCAAGGGAAACCTTTGTTGATCCTTATTTCTAATGCACTCATGTACAGATCGGCCAGGAAGGTTGATAGGGGGTTGCCCATTGCTAACCCTGAAGTTTGGTGAAAATATTTTGCTTGAAACTGGAAGAAATTTTGTTCTATGCATAGTTTGGTTAGTTCGATGTAGTCTGAAATTTCAGGTGAAGCCATTCCAAGTGATTTGAGCCATTTTTCTATCAACGGTGGGAGTTGATTAACTGGTATGCTGGGAAACAGGGATTTAACATCAAACGAGACTAGTGTGTCCTCTTCTTTTAGTTCAGTATGCTTAATGTGTTCTAAAAGTTCATAGGTGTTTTTGATGCTTAGGCTGTCGAATTTTGGAAATGAGTTGAATTTGTTTGTTAGCCACTTTGCAAGTTTGTATGTTGGTGAATTTATACTGCTAACTATAGGTCTCATTGTTATGGATGGTTTGTGTATTTTGGGTAAGCCATAAAGTCTAGGTAAGGTTGGGTTATCCGGTTTAACTGCATATTTGTTTGGTATTATGCTTGATTTTGCTATTGTTTTTTCAAATGACTATATGCAAGTTTTTAGAGGATTTTTGTTAATGATTTCATATTCATTGTCAGTTAGCATTTTTTCCATTTTTTCAATATAATCTGATTTTTCCATTATGACAATCTTGTTGCCTTTGTCTGCCTTTGTGTAAATAACGTTTCTCTGTTTCAAAGAATGGATAGTATTATGTTTTCTCTTCTGAAAGGATCTGTTCTCTATTTCCTCCAAAATATTTTCACAATGGCTTTTTACTGAATTTTGTATGGATTCTGGTAGAATTTGTGTCGAAATGTTGATATCTGCAATGTAGTCTTCAATTTTGTTTGAGAAACTGACGCATGTTTTTAATCCATTATTTAAAAGATCCAATTCTTTTTTGGAGAAATTTTGCTTAGATAGGTTTACTACGTTTTCAAAGATTTGCATGCTCGATTTTTCATTTACGCAACTTATTTCACTATTGTATTTAGCGTGTGTGACGATTGTTGATCGACATACGTTGATATTCCCAATGTTTTTAAACTTTTTCCCGGTATGATTTCGGTGTGAAGACATGTTGCACAGATTGGCCAATTTGTATTTAAGTCGTCAGTTTCTCAAACAAAATTGAAGACTACATTGCAGATATCAACATTTCAACACAAATTCTACCAGTATCCATACAAAATTCAGTAAAAAGCCATTGTGAAAATATTTTGGAGGAAATAGAGAACAGATCCTTTCAGAAGAGAAAACATAATACTATCCATTCTTTGAAACAGAGAAACGTTATTTACACAAAGGCAGACAAAGGCAACAAGATTGTCATAATGGAAAAATCAGATTATATTGAAAAAATGGAAAAAATGCTAACTGACAATGAATATGAAATCATTAACAAAAATCCTCTAAAAACTTGCATATAGTCATTTGAAAAAACAATAGCAAAATCAAGCATAATACCAAACAAATATGCAGTTAAACCGGATAACCCAACCTTACCTAGACTTTATGGCTTACCCAAAATACACAAACCATCCATAACAATGAGACCTATAGTTAGCAGTATAAATTCACCAACATACAAACTTGCAAAGTGGCTAACAAACAAATTCAACTCATTTCCAAAATTCGACAGCCTAAGCATCAAAAACACCTATGAACTTTTAGAACACATTAAGCATACTGAACTAAAAGAAGAGGACACACTAGTCTCGTTTGATGTTAAATCACTGTTTCCCAGCATACCAGTTAATCAACTCCCACCGTTGATAGAAAAATGGCTCAAATCACTTGGAATGGCTTCACCTGAAATTTCAGACTACATCGAACTAACCAAACTATGCATAGAACAAAATTTCTTCCAGTTTCAAGCAAAATATTTCCACCAAACTTCAGGGTTAGCAATGGGCAACCCCCTATCAACCTTCCTGGCCGATCTGTACATGAGTGCATGAGAAATAAGGATCAACAAAGGTTTCCCTTGGATGTTCAAACTCTGGAAACCATATGTAGATGACATCTTTGCAATAGTACCACAAAAACACATCAGTGATGCACTAAAACTTTTAAATATCCAAGAAAAAAGCATCAAATTCACTGCAGAAATAGAAAAAGATGAGCATTTACCATTTTTGGATCTAAAAATAATGAGGAATAAAAACAGACTAAACTTTGGTATTTACAGAAAACCAACACAGACAGACAACTACATAAAAGCTAATGGCTACAACCCAAGATCCCACAAACAGGCAATCTTCAATAGTTTAGCACACAGACTGGTAAATATCCCTCTCACAGCAGAAGAATACAAAACAGAATACAACAAAATAATTGAAATAGCACAAAAAAATAACTTTCCCAAATCATTAGTGGACAAAAAAGTGAACTTAGCAAAAAAGAAGAAGCTACTAAAGGAAACCACAACCCTCTCAGCTACAGAAACTAATATGATTTTCAAAAAATTCACTTACCATCCATGGGCCTATGATAAATTCAAAAAAGTCTTAAAAAAACAAAACATTCAACTAGCACCAGTCAACCATTTATCCTTAAAAAACCTAATTTGCTCTAACATCAAAGATGCCATTCCATCTAACAAAAAATCTGGTATATATCAAATTTGAATGCAATGACTGTAGTCAAATTTATATTGGAAAAACAAAAAGAAATTTAGAAACAAGAGCAAAGGAACACTTTAGAAACATAAAATATAAACAATTAGAAAAAACCACAACCTAAATCCAGAACCAAAACTACTAAAACATACATCAGGAAAACAAGAACTATCCACATGGGAACAAATCTTCATTTCAAAAAACAGGAACAAAGTATTCAATTTCGACATCCCCCAGAAAGATTTGTTCAGCAAGTTCCTTGAACCGCCACCAGAGGAGACCTGTGACAAAATATCGTCCGCTACACCAATGAGAACCAGTCCAGAGCTGGCTGATGATAGAGGCAAAGCCTCAGAAATATGTTCCGGAAAAATTTAAAAGTAAGTGTTGTATAGTGTCTTTAATCGACTCTCTTTAAAGTTAATTTATCATAACAACACTTGTTTTCAACACTTCCAAGAAAGGAATTGTGGATGTTGTGTTTGTTCTGAGGGGCTAATTTTATGTTGAAGTTCTTAAATACCTTTTCAAATTTTTTGAAGTATTTTGGATGAAATGTAGATTTGCCATATCTGATGTTTGGGTTTTCTAGTTATTTTAATGTAGTAATGTCCTTTAAGTTTTTGTTTCTTTTGAGTCTGTAGATCAACTTTTTGATGAAATTTGCGTTATAGATGTTCAATTCGGCAACCTGGTGTATGTGAATGCACTCCTGTTCATATTCTGCTTTTGTTAGCGGAATGTTGATTAATCTGTGAACCAAACTATGGAATACTGCATATTGATGTTGTACTGGGTTAAATGAGTTGCAGTTAATGTAACTGTCAACATGTGTTGCTTAGGCAAGTGAGTCAACCTTGTATATACTTTTCTCCACTTACAAGTTTTTTATGAAGACTAGTTTCTGGGGACTTCTCCCCTTCTCCCCTTCTGAGTCTACCACAGAGCTGACGATAGGGGAGAAGTCCCCAGAAACTAGTCTTCATAAAAAACTTGTAAGTGGAGAAAAGTATATACAAGGTTGACTCACTTGCCTAATTTTAGTAACAATGGCACTCCACTTTCTGAAATACTTCTTTTTATTCTATATGTGTTGCTTTTCTGTATATTTCAAATTGTAATCCTGTTGGTGCTTTTATGATTTTCAAATCTAGAAAAGGTAACCATTCATCCTGTTCTACTTCAATGGTGAAAACTATGGTGGATTTTTCTTGTAGGTTTAGCAACTTTATAGCGTCCTCGGTTAGTCTTCTAGGGACTATCGCAAACACATTGACAACATATCTATGCCAACATTTGAAAACATGTGGAAAGGCTTTAGTAATGTGTATTTCCAAATTTCTCATGAACAGATTAGCTAGTAATGGTGAAAGAGGGTTACCCATGTCCAAGCCTGCAGTTTGTTGGAAGATCTTGCTGGAGAACGTGAAGTGTTTTGTTCAATACATAGGGTGGTTAATTGGATGTATTCCTCTATTTTATCATCTGCAACGTTGCTTTTGGATAACTAGCCTTTCATCAATTTTGGAATTTTTTCTATTGGTATGCTCGTGAATAGAGATCTGATATCAAAGGATACCATCACCTCTTCAGTTTTGATAAATGTGTTTTCAATTTTCTTTACCAAATCAAATGAATTCTTTTTGCTTAGAGATACAAACTTTTCAAACTTGTCAAATTCTTCCACCAACCATTTTGCCAGTTTGTAAGTCGGGGCATCTATATTGTTAATAATGGGTCGCATGCTGTTGTCTGTCTTGTGGATCTTAGATTGGCAGTATAATTTTGGCAAATTAGGATTGTTTACAATTATGCTGTTTTTCATCTTATCTGGCACTATGTTATTTTCTTTAATTGCTTTTTTGGTGGTTTCTATGTATTTCTTTAATGAGTTTCATGTTAGGGTTGTATATCCTGGATTTTGTAGTAGTTCAAAGTAGTAGTTGTTTGTAGTAGTTGTTTGACTCGCTGGTTGTAATCATTTTGGTCCATAATGACTACCTTGTTTCCTTTGTCTGCTTTCAGATATAAAACTGGTTTTTGGTTCAGTTTTCGAATAATTTTTTTATAGTTATTTTACTGTCCGAATGTCATCCCCTTGAGAATTTCTAAGCATTTTGATTGTACTAATGATTTTCGTTACCATTTTCCAAAAAGTTAGAGGTTATGGTGACGTCAGCAATGTAATCATCTAAATTTCCCGAGTTGCTGACACACGTTTTAAAACCTGTGTTTAAAAATTATAACTCTTTTTTGGTGAAAGTTTGGGAAGAGGTGTTGACTAGATTTTCTGGTGTTTCTGTGACATGGCGGTACTGTTTGTGTGGTTTTTTTTGTCAGTCTTCTTAAGCGTAATTTTCGTACTTTCCTTTTAAGAATCTGTGTTTTTTCGTTAATGTTCAATTTCAATATGTCATGTAATTTTGCGTAATTTGGACACATTTGGAAACAACATTAACATTACTACGTTAAAAAAACTAGAAAACCCAAACACCAGATATGGCAAATCTACATTTCATCTAAAATACTTCAAAAAATTTGAAAAGATATTTAAGAACTTCAACATAAAATTAGCCCCTCAGAGCAAACACAACATCCACAACTTACTAAACCACCCTCTAAAAAATAGCACACCAAAAACTCAATTATCAGGCATTTACCAAATGAGCTGCCAGGTTTGTGACAAGATATACATTGGTAAAACCAAAAGGAATCTAGGAACAAGAACGAAAGAACACATCAGAAATATTAAATTCAAACACATGGACAAGTCGGCTGTAGCATATCACTTTTGGTCTGAGAATCACACCATAAAACAAGAAATAGAACTGATCAAACAGGCAAAGAAACCTCTAGAACTACAGATTTGGGAAAACATATTTATTACGAAGAAACAGGACCTCTTGATGAATTTTGAAATTCCCGCCATAGATGACATCATCAAACTTACCAGGACATTAGATGGCAGCACGACACCAAGCCAGAGGCAGACACCGGATGCATCAGCAGTCAACCACAGAACTGAGGATAGGGAAGAAGTTCCCAGAAACTAGTCTTCATTAAAAAACTTGTAAGCAGAGAAAAGTATATACAAGTTTGACTCATTTGCCTAATTTTATTAAAGTTTGTTAACTGAGTGGCTGAATGGATTAAGAACT
Organism: Mantis religiosa; assembly: GCA_030765055.1. Taxonomy (NCBI): domain Eukaryota; kingdom Metazoa; phylum Arthropoda; class Insecta; order Mantodea; family Mantidae; genus Mantis; species Mantis religiosa. Next base: position 50,930,857 of record CM060948.1, on the reverse strand, counting down.
CATCCCATTTTTGGTAATTTTTCAGTTTTAAAACATTGCTCCTTCTCTAGTTCTGGTATACAGAAAATGAAAATCTAATAATATAATTCTGAGTTGAACTAGTACTCAGTGCTCCATATATTGCTAGTGCTTTCTTAGATGGAGCACAGAGTACTAGTTTGACTCAAAATTATATTACTTTTGTGCTTCATTGTATTGAGATGTTGTGGGTTCGTAGAATTAAAAGTCCTGTTGCAGAAATTCCAAACTGCTCTTTATTTCCGTAGAAACACACTTTGGTCAACCTCTACAGTAGCAGAATTACATAACATACACAAATACCATCCTCAAGGTCACTGACCACAAACAAAAGAGTTCACTTCCAAACCACCGCTGCACACGCTTGATTATCAAGTTCCATTTCGACTGACTACTCAACAAAACTGCGGCTTCCTTTTATAGTCCATTCATGGTTCCAGACGTTTATGGAATGTTCTCCATCAATCAAGATGGCACTAGAAAGACGAACCTTCCAGCTATCTATCTTTATCTGTTTATCAGTTCGGCAAACCTTTTATCTCCGTGCCGCACTATCTGTTCGTTTGTGCACGCAAGCCGCGCTATCGCAATAATGGGTTCCTGATAGCATCATAGTCCTTACTCACAGGAATGAAAAATAGGAGAAAATTTCATAAAATAAGTTGGATACAACAGAAGTATACTCTTATTAATGGTCAACTAACAGGTTCATCACTGTTCCCATAAACAAGATGGTGGTGGCGGCGGTGGTGGTGGCGGTGGCAGTGGCGGTGGTGGTGGTGGTCGTAGTGATAGTGGTAGTAGTAGTGGTGGTAGTAGTAGTGGTAGTGATGGTAGTAGTGGAGGTAGTGGTAGTAGTAGTAGTAGTGGTAGCGGGAGCGGTAGCGGTAACAACACCAACAACACCAACACCAACACCGACGACGACAACGATAACGATAACAACAATAATAATAAACAATAATAAATAATAATAAATAATAAATAATAATAAATAATAATAAATAATAAATAATAATAAATAATAATAAATAATAATAAATAATAATAAATAATTAATAATTAATAATAATAATTAATAATAATAATAATAATAATAATAATAATAATAATAATAATAATAATAATAATAATAATAATAATAATAATAATAATAATAATAATAATAATAATAATAATAATAATAATAATAATAATAATAATAATAATAATAATAATAATAATAATAATAATAATAATGATAATAATAATGATAATAATAATGATAATATTAATGATAATGATAATGATAATGATAATGATAATGATAATGATAATGATAATGATAATGATAATGATAATGATAATGATAATGATAATGATAATGATAATGATAATGATAATGATAATAATAATAATAATAATAATAATAATAATAATAATAATAATAATAATAATAATAATAATAATAATAATAATAATAATAATAATAATAATTATAATAATAATAATAATAATAATAATAATAATAATAATAATAATAATAATAATAATAATAATAATAATAATAATAATAATAATAATAATAATAATAATAATAATAATAATAATAATAATAATAATAATAATAATAATAATAATAATAATAATAATAATAATAATAATAATAATAATAATAATAATAATAATAATAATAATAATAATAATAATAATAATAATAATAATAATAATAATAATAATAATAATAATAATAATAATAATAATAATAATAATAATAATAATAATAATAATAATAATAATAATAATAATAATAATAATAATAATAATAATAATAATAATAATAATAATAATAATAATAATAATAATAATAATAATAATAATAATAATAATAATAATAATAATAATAATAATAATAATAATAATAATAATAATAATATCCCATTAAAGTCAAAATCACTCAAATCCACATTATCTCTTAACCAAGATTCCATCACACCCATCATATCAGTTAGGTTTAAAATTTGAGAAATTTCACCACTCTTCACCTTACTCCACCAGCCTTCAATGTTCCAGAATATAACCCTCAAATCCTTGCCGTATACCTGCTATCACCCGCTCATGGCCGTCCTGTATTTGCGATAGGACGCCTCCAATGCAATGGTCGCTGGCGTCGGTGTGCACAATAAAAGCGCTGCCTGGTTGTGAAAATCCCAGAGTAGGAGCACTCCACAGTGTCTTCTTCAGGAGCTGCAAAACGCCTTCGGCGTCCTCCATCCACACATAAGGTCGGTCTTCCTCTGTCAGGCGGGTAAGGGGCTTCGCGATGTTGGAGAGCCCCTTTATGAAACGGCGATAGTAACTGCAGAGCCCCAGGAAACTGCGCAACTCTCGCTTATCCTTCGGCCGAGGCCAATCTCTCACGGCCTGTGTCTTCTCCGGGTCTGTGGCCACTCCGGTTGGTGAGACCATGTGGCCCAAGTAGTCGACTTCCTTGCGGAAGAGCTGGCCCTTCTTCGCGTTCAGCTTCAAGTTGGTCGCCTGCAGTCTCTATAGCACCTTAGTCAGTTTTTCCAGATGGTCTTCGAAGGTCTTGCCAACGATGATGTTGTCCAGGTATAACAGGCAGGCGTCATAAGTCAATCCTCTCATCACTGATTCCATGAGGCGTTGGAAGGTAGCTGGTGGGTTCCAGAGGCCAACGGGCATAACTGTGAAGTGCCAAGTCCTTGGCTTGTACAGAATGCAGTCTTCTCCTTGTCTCTCGGGTCTAGAGCTACCTGCCAGTAGCCCGACTTCAGGTCAAGGGTCGAGAACCACCGTGCACCAGCTAGCGTGACCAGGGTGTCGTCAATCTGGGGTAAGGGGAAACAGTCCTTACGGGTGACAGCGTTCAACTTCCTGTAGTCCACGCAGAAGCGTAGCTCACCGTTCTTCTTTGTCACCAGAGCTACAGGGGAACACCAAGGGCTGTCAGACTCCTCAATCACTTCCCTGGATCTCATGTCCTCCAGCATCTCCCGTACCGCCGCTTGTTTGGCCAGCGGAACGCGTCTAGGTGGTTGCCGAATAGGCCGGGGGGTCTCCGGTATCTATACGCTGAAGCAATTTGTCCGTACGCCGAACATTCGAGCCCCTCCCTGATAGGGAGTTGTTCAGATTGGGTTGGACTCGAGGGGGCAGTGGTTCCCGATACCCATGGGAGATCGGATATGTCTCCGGACGGGGTTGCCGGAAGCCATTAATTTTCCCGCGTACTAGCCAGCATAGCTAAAAGGTGTGCTAGATCACCAGGGGGCCCCACCGAGGTCGTATCGGTAGCCTTCCCACTTTGGTGCTGGCCCACCTAAGTGGCACAGGACCAGATGGGGGACGTTAGTCTCTAGGTCTTGCCCTATAGAAAGCCACACGGAGGCCTCGGGCGCCCTTTCGGGACAGCTCGGTAACTCCCTGGTCGAAGGAGGCCCGGGTCCTTGGTCCTACGGGTCCAGGACTAATGGGAGTAGATCCTCTGGCATGAATTGAATTGTTACCTTGGCTGAAGACGCGCTAATATCGTCTCAGCGTCGGCACCAGCTCCTGTGTCTTGTCGATTGCTGTTAAGCTTACCACGGGCTCGCACGTTCCCAACTCCGTCCCCGCATGGACGTCGTGATCGGTGTCCGTTGGATTTAGCAGTGTCACTGGCACCTCCTCTCGGCACGGCAACAATGCCCTGGCTACATAGTCCTTGTAAGGCGTCTTCTGGTCCAGCATCATGTTCCTGGTACGCTGGCCTTCCAGTCGCGCCGTCACCACCACCACCACCTCGCTTCTCGCGGGGACAACCACGTCTTCCTTCAAGACGACCCTGCAGATTCCAAGGCGCTCTTCGGGTTGACGGAGTATGACCACTTCTCCGTTAAGCCGCAGAACCTTCCTGCTGACGTAGACCGTCGCCTCGTGGCTCCTGAGGGCATCCAGTCCCAGAATCAACTCCTCAACCACCTTCGCGAGGAACACCTACAGACGCACAGCATTTCGTCCCAATGTCAGCTTCAGCAGAGCCTCCTCCACAGGTAAGGTGTCACCCGATGCCGTCATCAGCTAGTATGGTCGGCTCGGCTTCCTCGGCAAACCCTTGGCTATGTCAGGTCTGATGATGGTCACGACTGCCTCGGTGTCTACCAGAACGCGGCACGGCTTCCCTCTCACCCAACCGTCCGCAATGAGGCTATCATCCATCCGTCGGCTGACGGCGCGCAGTGTCACTCGAGGGTGGGTGGTGATGGCGCCGAGGTGCCCCTCGCCACACCGGGCCTTACTCGGTCTTCCGGCTTCTCTTCCTGGTGTCGGCAATTCTTCTCTAGGTGCCCCGGCTGTCCACAACCCCAACACACGCCACTAGGCCTTCGCCGGCTTCCCTCGGCTGGCCTTCTGTCTCCAGTGTAGCGGACACTCCTCGTTCTCGATGTCGGGGTAGCCGTCACCTTGGCCGCCTATATCCTCAATGATGCCGTTAGCGCCTCGTTAATGGTTTTGTAGTCGCCGAGCATTAGGCGCTGCCGTATCTCGACGTATTGTACCCCGTCAACGAAGGTGTATGCGGCTTCCCGGGATACGAACTCCGGTGGGAGGTCAACTAAGGCGTTGCTATCCAGCTGCTCAATTGCCAGGGGAACTCCTGCAGCGTCTGTCCTGGCTGTTGCGACCATGTTTTCAGCTGACTGCGGTAGGCTGCTGCTAGGCGGTAGTTCCCGTAACGATCCTTGGGAGCCGCCGCTGTCTGGACCGCGTTTAGGACTTCCGCGGCCCGTCCCTGGAGGCTGGCTATTAGCTGTGCGGCCTCTTCCTCTGATGACCACTTGTTGTGTCTTGCCACCGTGTCGAATTGACGGTGGAAGACCTCGAACGTTGTCGCACCGTCATATTTAGGGGATTTGACTTGGTGTCGCTGTTCGCCTTTCCCACCGGGTAGTTAATGCGGCTTGCCAGGTCGACGCGCTCGTCCAATTCCGTGACATCTTCCTTTACGCCGGCCAACTGCTCCTCAAATTTGGCGGCGAGGGCTTCGTTCGCAGCCTTCATTTCTGTGGTCAATCGGCCATCCTCGTGGTCATCGTCGCGGCCAAGTTGCTATTAGCCGTTTCCATCCTTGCGGCCAGATTGTTATTTGCCGCCTCCATTTTCTCTAGAATCTGTGCCAATGTAGCCTCCATCGCTCTAATATTCCACTCACTGACACCAATTGTGACTTTGTGGGTTCGAAGAATTAAAAATCCAAGTTGCACAAACTCAAAATGTTCATTTCCGCCAAACTACACTTGGTACACTTGCCGATTACACAGAATTACGTACCACAAACAATTACGTAACACTCACAATTACAATCCACCAGTTGCAGGTCCACTCGGTAACTTGCCGTAAGCTCTGACTCAAAACTGTAAAACTGACTCTCTAAAACTGACTGAAACTTGGTACACCAGCTCCTATTTATGCGTGGCTAACTATTTCTAGAGAATTCACTACAATTGAGATGAAAGACATACGAAAGATTTCACGTGCATGTAAATGTTAATGTGTCAATAAAATTCCATTTGATAAGAGGGAAAGTGTATAACCTGCCAAATACTTCAGAATTCTATGACTCACAGTTATTCTTTAAGATGAGACAGAGCATGGAAGAAATATTAAACAGAGGCATATATAAAGGATTTATTATAATGGGTGACTTCAATGCAACAGTTGGGGAAAATCAATTGCAGTTAATAGCCCGTGATAGCCCGCTATCACCATTTTTGGCCAATCTATACATGAGCTTTTTCGAAACACATATAACTAAAGCCTTCCCTCATATGTTTAAAACATGGTACAGATACGTAGACGACATCTTTGCAATAGTGCCCTACAAACTAATAGATGATGCTTTGAAACTACTCAACCTGCAAGAACCCAGCATACAATTCACAGTGGAAACTGAAGAGGACTGTACTCTACCTTTTTTAGACCTTAAAATCAAAAAAAGCAATGAAAAACTAGAATTTGGCATTCATAGAAAAGCAACACACACAGATAATTACATCAAAGCAAATAGTTTCAACCCAATTCCACACAAACATGCAACCATCAACAGTCTCACACACAGATTAGTAAATCTACCTCTCAGCCAGCAAGAATATCAAAACGAATACCATCAAATCTTAAAAACTGCAATTAAAAATGGATATGGAAAAAAACCTTGTAGATAAAAAACTAAAATTATTCAAACTTCAAAAGAGATTAAAACAGATCACAGCTCTCACACCAATAAAACAAGAAATTAGATTTGCTAAATTTACTTACCACCTCTGGGCCACAAAAAAGTTCCAAAAATATTCAAGAAATACAATATAACATTGGCACCAAAAAACAATTACAACATTAAAAACCTACTTCACAGTAATAATACTGATAAGATAAAACCAGAGGAAAAGTCAGGCATTTACAAGATTAAGTGTAAAGACTGTGAAAAAATTTACATAGAGAGGACAAAAAGAAACATAGGCACTAGAAAGAAAGAACACTTCAGGCACATAAGATACAAAAATATTGATAAGTCCGCAATAGCAGCTCATTTCTGGTCTGAAAATCATGAAATTGAAGATAGCACAGAATTACTAAAATACGTACAAAAACATAGTGAACTCGTCATATGGGAGAGGATATACATAGAAAAACATAAAAACCAACTAATGAACTTTGAAATCCCGCTAGAAGAGAATCCCACATTTAAGTTCATCACTAAATCAACAGATGGCAGCAACAACCCCAGATTTACCCACACCGCTGGATCTAGCTTCAGTCGCATAAGAGCCGTAGATGCAAACGATGATTTGCGAAACATGTCCTCAAAATAGGTACGAAAGTGAAGCAGATGTGTAAAAAAAATACGACTCATCTAAAATTTAATAATGTTAAGGGCAGTTGGCATAGAGGAAGTGTTGAGAGAAAATGTTGTTTTCAAATGCTAGGCTTTGGCAATGAAGCCATTAGCTCTCTTGCTCTCCAATATTTGTGTATAGTGGGTCCGACAGATAGGGCTTCACAGGCTAAAAGATGTTCTTCAGTCATTTCCTCTTCTTTGTTGCACAGAGGACAATTTGGACTTGTATAAATTCCTATTCCGTGTAAGTGTTTGGCCAAATAATCATGTTCCGTAAGTAATCTAAAATTTGCTCCTGCAGCTTTATGTGGGATTTCTGGAATAATTTCTAGATTTTTAATTAATATGTTCCATTTTTTATCCTTGGCTTTGTTAGATATTGATTGGTTTTGTTTGTTTTTATATTTGCTTTTGAATAATCTTTTTATGGATGTAAAGGGTTAGCTTTTACTTTTGTTCTGAATTAAATTTGCACCCTTTTTGGCAAGAAAATCAGCTGATTCATCTCCAGCAATTCCACAATTGCAGGTATCCACTGTAATATAATTCTTTTCTGTATTTTTTGAAGTTGTTGGATCATTTTGTGACATTCTTTAATTTGGATTGACCTCATTTTATATGAACTTATTTCATATAATGCTGCATTAGAATCAAAAAGCATGACAGTATTCTTTAATTTATCTATTCTGTATAGAAGGTGTTGGAGTAAAATATGAATAGCCATTACTTCTGCATCAAAATTTGTTGTGAATGTTAGTGCTTTTAGTACAGGTTTGGAAGTTTCAGATTTTGTAACCATTTGTTTTAAATCTAATTGAATATTAATTGGTTCAAAAGTCAGTGGGTTTTCTTTGATTAAAATGTTTTCTTTAGAATTAGGAAGATTCAGATCTGTTTTTAATTCCATAACTTTGTGTAGGAAACTTGTTTGTGTTTTCATCTTGATTGGTTGTAGTAATCTTTTCTCCCATTTTGTTGTTTTTAACCGCAACATTTTTTCATGTTGTATTAGTGCCTGCTGCTCTAAAGTTAGATGTATTGGATAGTTCCGAGTTAAGGCTTGCACTGCCGTGATTGGAGTTGATTTTGCTGCACCGGTTATTAGTCGCAGGGCCTGATTTTGGCATACTTCTAGGTGATTTATGTTAGAGCTGTTTGCTGTAATTATTACCTCTGCATTATAAAGAAGCATTGGCTTGATGAATGTTTTGTATGTGGTGTTCAGTGTTTCCCGATTACTGCCCCACTTGACTCCGGTTAATCTTTTCAAAATTGAAAATTTTTTTGTTGATTTGTTTACTACTGCTTCAATATGATGTCTCCAAGATAATTTTGAATAAACAATTGTTCCTAGGTATTCTGTTTCATATGTTTGTTTCAGGTTTGTTTTCTTGAACTGCAGATTTAGTTTACGGATTTTCCTTTTTAAGCTAAATATTTGGAATGTTGTTTTATCAGTATTTATTTTCATCAAATTGTTGTCATTCCACTTTTCCAATAGTATCAGAGCCTTTTCCATTGAAATTTTGGATTTCTCTATTTGTGGGGAAGATGTCCATATAATCATGTCATCTGCAAAAAGTGCTGTCTTTATTTCTGTGTTTGATACAGCTGCGGGAAGACCATTGATGTAGATGTTGAACAAGGTTGTACTCAGTACTGCACCTTGTGGTAGGTCCATTTTTATTTGTCAGAATTTGGATGTACTGTCATTGTATTTTGTAGCACAGAAACGTTGAGAGAGAAACTGAGTGATCCAATTTAACATGTTATCTTGAACATGTGTTAAGAGAAAATAAAATTGAGGAAACTTCAATAATACTAGGAGTTAGTGAAACAGGCAGGGACAAAAATGAGAATTACAGATAAACCAAATATTATAAGAGGCTGGTACGATAAGGAATGTAGCAAGGCAAAGCAGAGAGTTATAAGGGAGTTAAGGAAATGGAGACAAACAGGACATCCAAGAAAAAGAAAATTTTATAACTGAAAGATGGGGGTACAGGCATCTCATGGAAGCTAAAAATAAGGAATGGTAGGAGAAAATTTGGGAGGCAATAAAAGCAAATGAAAGGCATAAAAATTATTTGTGGTTGGTTTATTGACACTCGTCACTTACTTTTTCATATATTTAAAATATATGAATATATTTAAAATTTGGAATTTACAGGAAGCCAACACATTCAGAAAATTATATAAAAAATAATAGCCACAACCCAATTACACATAAACATGCAATAATAAACAGCCTTACACACAGACTAGTCAACATACCCATGGAAAAAGAAGAATATTTCAAGGAACAAAAAGCAATAATACACATAGCAGAAGAAAATGGATACAACAAAAGTTTGGTGTTGAAGAAAATTAGAAAATCTAAACTAAAGAAAACCATTAAGGAAGCAACCACATTTATTAAAGAAAAAGAAAGCAACAGCATATTCAGTTCATTCACATATCATCCAAAAACATTTAATAAATTTAAAAAGATATTCAAGGAACAAAATATCATCTTGGCACCTACTAATAGATACTCAATTTTAAAATTACTAAATTCAAAAACAAAAGATGAAATTCCTACAGGTGACAAATCTGGAATATACCAAATAAATTGTAAGAATTGTGAAAAATGCTACATAGGTCAAACAAAAAGAAATTTAAAAACCAGAGTCAAAGAACACTTTAGAAACATCAGATTGAAACAAGAAGACATGTTGGCCATAGTAGCTCAGTGGTTTAGAACAATCGCACGGAGAGCAGGAAATCTGTGTTTCAAATCCCAGCTATGGCATTGAATTTTTCAGTCTGGCTCTACTCATTCAAACCTTAGCCTACACACGGCTAGTGTGAAAGAAATGATTATTTCCATCAATTTACCTAAAATAAAACATAGTGGTTTAACTATGAAGCCTGGGACTTAAATAATTACAGCGTAGTAAGTCGTCACAAAAAGGTGTGTGTCTCATAGCATATGGGAAACCCTAGTGGTCTACCAGAAAACATACGAGTCAGATGGAGAAATTAATGTCATGTCAGCACATTGGCCATAGTAGCTCAGTGGTTTAGAGCAACCATATGGAGAGCAGGAGGTCCGTGGTTCAAATCCCAGCTATGGCATTGAATTTTTCAGTCTGGCTCTACTCATTCAGACATTCGAGAATTTGAGAATATAGGAGAAATCCAGCAATTAGACAGTGGGATACGAATAAAGGAAGTAAGGGAGCAAGTAAAAAGATTAAAAAGGAACAAAGCATGTGGTATAGAAGGGATTCCAGTTGAGTTTTGGAAGGCACAGGGTACAAACAAGAAAAGATTAAGTTTGCTAGTGAGAATTCTAAATAAAGTATTTGAAAAGGGGTAAGGTTCCAAGTAACTGGAGAAAAAAATGGTTGTGTCAATATTTAAGAATAAAGGGGAGGTAGATAATCCTACAAATTATAGGTTAATAGCTTATTATCTGTGCTAGTTAACATAAATACTGGAGTTTTGGCAGAAAGAGCATAAAAGTTGGCAAAAGATGAGAGGAAGCTATCAGATTTCCAAGCAGGCTTTAGAAAAGGCAGGAGCACAGTGGATATCTTTGTAATAAGCTCATTGATAAGTAAATATTTAGCAAAAAAGAGGGGGAGCATATATGTTATTTGTTGACTTTGAAAAGGCCTTCGATACAATAAATTGCAAAGCCCTATGGTACAAATTGAGCAAAAAAGGAATGAGCAGCAGATCTATTCAGAGTTTATAAAGAATATAATCAGACGAGTTTTGTATAAAAAGGGCAAATAATAAAGTAACAAAATTATTTCAAAATAATATAGGATTGAGGCAAGGCTGCAAGTTGAGTCCTATACTGTTTAATCTGTTTATAAATGATATTCTGGATGCAATTGGAATGGAAAATAGGAATGTGACAATAATTAATAACAGGGAAATACCTGGTTTGTAATTTGCAGATGATTTCAAAGCAGGAGCTATATCCAAAGTGGGAATAGATACAGCGATTGGAGCAATAGATAAATTTTGTAAGGAATGGAGCCTTAGAATTAACATCAGCTAAACAAGTTAAGAAAAGAGGAGAAATGGTACTGGCAAAGAAGAGAAATTGAGGTCAATACATTTAATTACCTAAGAGTACGATTAAGCAGTAAGGGAGGATGTGAAATGTGTACTGTTTGATGCACGCTTTTACTACATACGGCACCACAGGCGGTGACACTGATGATACATGAGATGAAGATGGAGCACCGGTGGAATGAGATGGCGGGGGAAACCGGAGGTCCCAGAGAAAACCCACCCCAGCGCCATTTTGCGGTCGCCTGGGATCGAACCCGAGTCGCCTTGGTGAGAGCCAAGTGGTCTAACCACTGAGCCATGGCGGGGCCTAAGGAGGAATGGAAAAAGCAGAAGAGAATGGTAATGGCTAAAGGTAAAATTGCATTAAAAGATATTAAAGCATGCCTAAATAAATTACCAGGAATGCAAATAAAACAGCTGGAAAGAATTTACACAACTGCAGTAGATGCAAAAATGTTTTATGGGGTGGAAATATGGGGCTTGGAGGAGGGGGTTGCAAATATGGATGTGATACACAGAAGCTTTTGCAAACAAGTTTTGGGCTTACCAAATGGAGTGGCCCAAGCAGAATTGGGAAGAGTGGGAAATAGAGGGATAATGATGGAAAGGATTTTAAAATATTGGGCAAGAATTATAAATTTAGATGAGTGGAATATTCTACATTAATATTCATTATAATTACATGGGCTAGAACTGGTGTAGTGAAATTGAAGAGTTTAGGAAGAGGGAGGGACCTGAAGAAATGCCTATTGTGTCAACAAAGGGATAAAGAATGGCATTTACTTTTAGAATGAGAAGAAACTAGGTTGCTTAGGGAGAAAATGGGTAAAAAATAATGGGCACGGTTACCAAAAGAAATTCAAGCAATGAAGTTAATGAGTGTAAAAACTAGGAAAAATTTAATTGAAATTGGGAACATTTTGGGCAAAGTAAGAGCCAAATGGTTGAGGAAGATAAATAAACATGACAAAAATGAAGATGAAGTTTAAGATAAGATGCTAATAGGGACCCATTAGCTCGACAACCTCAGAGTTTGAGACTACTGGGCCCAAGGGTAAGCAGCAACTCAGTTTAGTAATAAGTATGTTAATCGATAATAATTTGTAAATGAATGGAAATAAAGATTACTTAAAAACTAGAAATATACTCAAATGTTGCACATTTCCTTTCAGCACAGCCCAAAAATGGTATACGATATGAAAAAATGGGAAGTAGATTTGATTTCAGCATACCCAAAATTAGTTTACAAACCTGCTTAACCCTGTACCTAAAAGAAAGAAAAAAAATTAAATTCACAGGCCAATCCTTTTTGAAACTCCCACATGTTTATCTAGCTTTTAACAGAGTTTATAAATTTAATGAAATCTTAATTGAAATTGCAACAACATAACAAAGTGTAAACAATACAAAATGGTTTTAGTTAATTGATGGAAATTTATCATTTCTCCACACTAGCTGTATATAGGCTAAGGTTTTATAATAGATAGTGTCAACATGAAAAATTCAATGCCATGGCCATGGTAGCTCAAAGGGTAAGAGCGACTGGACGGAAACCAGGAGATCCGTGGTTCAAATCCCGGCCATGGCATTGAATTTTTCAAGTTGACCCTATCAATACAAAATGGATTTATTTCTTTACTAAGATAAGTGAAATCTTGAACTGTTTAGGATAGTAACCTGTTCTATGTCTTTTCCAGATTTGAATGCATATAAGGAAAAGTTATTTCATCAATTATGAAGAATAAATGCAGAGATGAAAGGAATAGATTGCTCCACAGATCCTACAAAAGCTGAGATCCAAATTACCTTAAATTTTAATTTGTTGTGATAAAAATTCTAAGGCAATTAAGACATTTTCAAAATATGATTTGTAAAGTGTAATATGCAATAATTTACAAATATAATAATTTGTGTGCTTCACTGTTAATAGCTTCATATGTTACGTATTGTGACTTTGTGGGTTCGTGAGATGAAAAGTCCAATTACACAAACTCAACAATGTTCTTTATTTCCACCAACTTACAGTTGAACACTTGCCAATTACACAGAATTACGTAGTGCACACAATTACCATTCACCAGTTCGTCTGTTACCGTTCCGATGCACGTACACAGTCTTCTCGTCCGTTCGCTAGCACGTCAAGCACTGACTGACTGACTCAATTCACTCACTGCAGCCCTTTTTATAGGATTATCACCGTGTTCTAGAAGTCTCTGGATTAGATGAAACAACCTGCACGTTCGAGAACCTAAGGGGAGGGTAAAGAGACGGCTCAGTGGCCCGCAATCCCTCTCCTAATCATCCCCCTCAGTTAGTGACAGAGACTAATGGGAGGCGTGGCTCGGCTGCCTCTGGTCCCCTCCCAGCTGTTGCCGGTCGTGCCTTCCGCTAATTGGGTGACAGTATTTATGCAATAATTTAATTTAATTAATAAAAACACATACTTTTCACTGCATAAATTAAAATTCAGTAATTTTATTTAACAACTCATATTTTGATACTAGCATGAAACCATCTCATTGTGTTACACATACATCCCAATTTCAAATAATAATTACAAGAAAATAAGCAACCAATTATTACTACACAAATATAATTATTTGTGTAGTATTTGTTGCTTCACTGTTAATAGCTTCATTTTTTACATAACCAATTAGTATATTATTTATTAGTAGGCCCAATTCAAAGTATTTTTATTAACTGAATATTTTTTTAGCTGCATAATATGGGAAATCTTTAAGAGGGACAGCTATTTCATTAGGGTTTTCTCTGTAGATAATGGAGGTACAGAACCTGGCGTGTTGTGAATATGGGGTTCTCTCAAATGAATTGCATATTATGCGAGACTGGAGGAATTTATTAAGAGTGACTTAAAAATTAATTGAAAAAAACTATGTCATTGCTTTTTTTAACACTTTGCCACTTACATTTTTACTTACTTAAATGTAAGTGACAAAGTGTTAAAAACCAATCACAAATACTTTTTTCTAATAAGTGCATGTGTTTCCACAGAAATCAAGCAGCAACTATTGTCATTCTATCCCTTATTAGCATTTTGAAACCTTGTCAACCCTGCTTACCAATCATTACATTATTTCATTTTATCCTCTAACTTATTAAGTAATAACATTCTTACCTTTATTAATTTTTAGATGAGTCGTAATATTCTTACCTTTGTTCGAAACCCAAAAATCCGCTCTTGTAGGACAAAAAAGAAATTGAATTTACAGTTCCATATTACTTCATATGGACTTTCAGATACTATTGTGCCTACAGTTCCACAAGGAATAATGAATCCTGTATATTTAAAGGGCTTATAATTAATATTTGCCGAAATCTTGTCTCCAACTCTAGCCAAAGCTACTCTTTCTTCCGTAAGAACCTGACGGAATGTTGGCAAATTACTCACTAGAACCTGCAACTGCCAAACAGAAGGACAAAACACATTAATAGGTTTGTTCATTAGGCTGATGTGCATTAAACTGAGAACACTCTTTTTCCTAACAATTTTATGTTTTGGCTCACAATGGCACACATAAAATCAGGTGTAAAATTTGCTTACTTAATATTATGTCATAGACTAGAGCACACAGATGTAGTATGGCTAATGTACAGTATTTACTCCAAATTAATATGCATAAACGTTAAGTGATGATAAGGACTTTCCCGTTATGAAGGCAATTTTTATTGACTACCTCTGTAAATTTGTTGTGTGTTGGACTTGAAATTTAACATTGTCTGTACTGCAATTAACAATTATCATTTGTGTATACTGTTTTCAGTTAAATGGAGCTATACACAAAGGGTACACTGTCTATATTCTGAAATAACAGTGAATGTCATAATAAAAGTGTTCAAAGACTGAGTAATTTTTGGTGGATGAACACGACAATAGTGAAGAGACTGGCAAGGAATGGAATGTACAGAAATATCAGCAACTATAAATGTATCTGTATTTATCTGTCAATTCCAGAGAACATGGAATCACCTAGATATCTTTGTCTCAAAATCAGCAGAGAATGTTGCCCTTGTCAGACAGAGCATTGCCACAACCAAATTAGCTGAATTTTCCATCATTAAACTGCACAAAATATCTGATAGGTATACTTTTAAGATTCAACTTAAACAAGAATTGAAGCCAATTTTGCATAATTTACCAAATTAAGGGGAGGCATCAGTGAAATTTCGTCAAAAATGACCAAAAACAACATTTTCGGTTTTTTTTTTTTTTTTGTTAAAATTATGTTTAAACATTGTAGTTTCAGAATCTGCCATCAGGCCCTAGCACCATTTAAAGAGCCAGTATGTCATTATTTAAATGCCCATGTGCCGGTGGGCATGGCCATTTATATTGCTTTTGCTAGTGTGTTGCAATGAAATTGATGGAATTCTCACGTTTAAACTATGTGGTTTGATTCTGTAACTGTGGTAATGTGCAGAGACATCTTCTGAATGTTTGTGGAAGCTACTGCACCTGTCCGCTACCATTTTTTATATATTATTTCCCACTTACAGTAAACAAACATTTCCACTTACATGTAGTGTTTGTGAAATATCGTTTATATGCAAGTGAAATATGTGGATAGCAGCTTATATTAAATTACTATTGTTTAGAATGGGAATAAAGCTTGATTTAACATTGTATTGCTTTCTTGTTGCAACAGTAGGTATATAATTCATACCAGGTTAGATTAGGAGTACAGTGGCTATTTTGAAGCAAAATAGAATGAAACTTTAAGGTTTTCTAGCCATAATAGTAAGTAATGATACTAGAAAGCTCTGCTTGAGATAAATGTTAAGTGAAAGCATATTATAGCCCAAGAGATAACAGTGATTCTAGTAGGTCAGCTTTTGATATAAATAGAAGAATTGATGTATTTCTGGGCATTGGTAAGGGTCATATTTCTATGCAGAAGTTTTGTATGACCATGGCTATGAATTGCAATTACAATTTCCATCTCATAGACAAAAATAAGGAGATTAGTTAGTACTATCCTACTGGAGATTTGCAACAAAGGAGAAGCACAGAATGCTAATGAAAGTTTGCATGCAGTAAATGTCGCAAAGAAGTTTTTGTATTAAGAAAGAAATTGCAAATTGCAGTGATTGCAGCTGTTAGTGAATTTAATATTTGTTATAAGGATAGTTTAAATGTTAAGGCAAAAGTTGCAGCAAGCAAAGTAAATCCTGTTAGTAAGACAATTAGCAGTATTAGGGATAGCTGAAAGCTGAAACAAAGTGATCAAAGTTCATTGAGCAAATATAAATCTGCCAAGAAACAGTTAAAAGTGACTAAATTAAAAGAAAAAGAGGATAATAAACTAGCTGAGTGGTCTTCATATAGTGCAGGAGGGTTTTAAAACATAGAAAAAAATGTTTATATTTAGAGCTTCTAACTAGATTTTTCTTCATGTTCAACTTTTAGCATTTTTAATACTCCTTATAGTCCAGACACTAAAGTTTCCCATGAATTTCCTTTAAGTTTTGCATATATGTATATTCCTAGATAAGATTTCAATAAAAATTGGAATCATTATGGCTGTATATCAGAAAGTTAAATGATTGGTATTGAAAAAAGAAAATTGAGAAAAATTCAAGAAAATTCTATCATATTCCTTAAATTTTCTCCTCCAGAACCATTAGACATGGGCAAATGAGTATATACATATATAGTTTTGTAACTATTATCTAAAGGAACCAGAATCCAAAGTTCCAATCATTTATAACAAAAAATGTAAAGAATGTAATATGTTTCCTAATGTAAAGAAATTGGAGCAAAAATTAAATTATCGTTTTATTGTTTTTTTATATAAAAACTATTGTAGTTAGAAAAATTATAAAAAAAAGCCAAAGGTAACCAAATTAAAGAGAAACAAGGTAATAAGATAGCTGTAGGGCCTGCATATGATGCATGAAGTTTTCAAAGTAAAGAAAGTAGTGTAATTTCTATCTAAATCTTTGAATTCATTTTTCTCCACTTTCAATTTTTGAACATTTTTGTATCTTCAAAATGCTCCAATTTCTGCTATTCTCAACGAATTTGTATTAAACTTTGCATACACATTCCTAAATAAATGTTTAATAAAAGTTTGTATTTTTGTTGATTTAAAATAGTTTATTTATTATTGAATTTTAAATCTCAAAATTGCAAAAAAAATTAAGAAAAATTTAATATATTCACACATAAAAAACTATTTCTACAAAAATACTTGATACACACTTTAGAAAGTATAGCAACTTTTGTAACTGATGTACAGAGAAACCTGAATCTAAAATTTAAAGTTTCTAAAAGAAAAACTGTATGACCTGGGACTTTTTATATAACATACAAAAATCATACTATAAAAAGCACTATTTTTTAAAAAAAAAAGCTATTTAAGATAGAAAGATCAATTTTTAAAGCTTAACTAGATTCCCTATACCCCACCTAATGACAAAATTTCAAGCAGCTCTGATGTAAACTCCGAATTTTAGCATTTTTCACAGATGCCTCCCATTAATGTTGAAATTTCATAGGAAAATAATTTTCAGTGATGAGACCAATCTCCAGCTTAATGGAAATTAACCATTCTTTCACATCAGTCATATGCAGGCCAAAGTTTGGAAAGGTAGAGGCAGACTGAAAAGTCCTGGCTATGGCATTCAATTTTTCAGTCTGACTACCTTTCCCAACTTCCAGCTTAATGTTCATGTGAATAAACAAAACTGCTGGATTTGGAGCATGACCAATGTTTTCATGATCTGTGAAAACTCATGGTACCCAGAGCAAGTCAGTATTTGATGCAGAATATGTGTTGACGAATTGATTGGACTACACTTTTTGAAGACAAGACTGCAATTACAATGACAGCATATGTTGTTACCGCAATAGATACCAGTTTTTATGGTTGCAATTGCAAGAACGGAATGTAGAAGAACATGGTTCCAATAGCATGGAGGCACCTTATATCTCAAACCAGAGCTAATATGCCAGACTTTTAATATTTATTCACACTGCATTCATATATACAACATAATTTACAGATAAATTTATACACATAAAAAAACTTAACAAATTACAATTAATATGTAATGTTTATAAAATAAAAATATATACAATAAAATAAACAAAATTTGCTATTAAAATCATAGCTGGGACAGGGACAGGTATATAGATAGCACAAGTAATGAAGAAAGGGGATAGCATGGTTAAGAGCAGGGATATGGAGATTAAGAGCCCGAAGAAATGGATACCCACGGAACACGTGCCCATTGTTGGGGGATAAAGAGGATATAGAACATATACTGTCTGATTGTATGGAAACGAAGTTGAAGAGGAAAGACTGTCAAATACCAAAGACAAACAGAATTAGCTTAAACAAGGTTTTAAACAAAAAGTTTAAAAATAGGGCAGTTTTTAATTAAGGTAAAAACAAGAGCACATGAATTGTAAAAAGAAGGAAATGGAGTGCCCTGTGTAGCAGTGGCCTAGGCCAAAAACACAGCATAGTTCGAAAACTGTAAAATCTTAGTACCTTAATAAATAAATATTATCGTCATCAAAATCAACCTGAATAAAAACATAATAACATTTCATTCATTTCAAAATCACTCTTACAAAACCAATATTATAAACTATTAATAACAACAAATATAAAATTAAACTAATATTGTTAATTATCACCATTATTATTATTTATACATAAAAACTAAATTTTTATACTTTAACTATTTTTAATTTAATTTACATATAACAATAAAAATGTACTGGTATCCAGGAAAATATAACTGGTAACCAGTTATATAAACAAACAAAAATACAAACTACAAAACATTAAATTGCTGCCTACCTAAGATCCACAAGACAGACAACAGCATGCGACCCATCATTAACAATATAGATGCCCCGACTTACAAACTGGCAAAATGGTTGTTGGAAGAATTTGACAAGTTTGAAAAGTTTGAATCTCTAAGCATAAACAATTCATTTGATTTAGTAAAGAAAATTGAAAACACAATTATAAAAACTGAAGAGGTGATGGTGTCCTTTGATATCAGATCTCTATTCACGAGCATACCAGTAGAAAAAATTCCAAAATTGATGAAAGGCTGGTTATCCAAAAGCAACGTTGCAGATGATAAAATAGAGGAATACATCAAATTAACCACCCTATGTATTGAACAAAACAGCTTCACGTTCTCCAGCAAGATCTTCCAACAAACAGCAGGCTTGGCCATGGGTAACCCTCTTTCACCATTACTAGCTAATCTGTTCATGAGTAATTTGGAAACACACATTACTAAAGCCTTTCCACATATTTTCAAATGTTGGCATAGATATGTCAACGATGTGTTTGCGATAGTCCCTAGAAGACTAACCGAGGATGCTATAAAGTTGCTAAACCTACAAGAAAAATCCATAGTTTTCACCATTGAAGTAGAGCAGGATGAATGGCTACCTTTTCTAGATTTGAAAATCATTAGAACACCAACAGGATTACAATTTGGAATATACCGAAAAGCAACACATGTTGACAATTACATTAAATGCAACCCATTCAACCCAGTACAACATCAGTATGCAGTATTCCATAGTTTAGTTCACAGATTAATCAACATTCCGCTAACAAAAACAGAATATGAACAGGAGTACGCTCACATACACCAGGTTGCTGAACTGAACAACACAAATTTCATCAAAAAACTGATCTATAGACACAAAAGAAAAAAATACTTAAAGGACATTACTACGTTAAAAAAACTAGAAAACCCAAACACCAGATATGGAAAATTTACATTTCATCCAAAATACTTCAAAAAATTTGAAAAGATATTTAAGAGCTTCAACATAAAATTAGCCCCTCAAAACAAACACAACATCCGCAACTTACTAAACCACCCTCTAAAAAATAGCACACCAAAAACTCAATTATCAGGCATTTACCAAATGAGTTGCCAGGATTGTGACAAGATATACATTGGTAAGACCAAAAGGAATCTAGGAACAAGAGTGAAAGAACACTTCAGAAATACTAAATTCAAACAAATGGACAAGTCGGCCGTATCACATCACTTTTGGTCTGAGAATCACAACATAAAGCAAGAAATAGAACTGTTCTTTGACTTTAGAAACATCAGATTGAAACAAGAAGACAAGTCAGCAGTAGCATTTCATTTTTGGAATGAAAACCATGACATTGATCCAAATCCAAAATTATTAAAAGGAGTGATAAACCAAAATAGATTGACAACATGGGAGAACATATTCATCTGGAAAAATAAGGATCGCGTAATGAACTTTGAAATCCCGCCAGTAGATAATTTGACAAAAAAGTTCATAGTTCCACCACCAGAGAGAGCAGATAACAACAGATGCCAGTTGGGAAGAGATTGAAAATGGAGGCCAGGGCCTTTGAAACTAGTCTCTCATAGATATATGAAAAAGTAAGTGACGAGTGTCAATAAACCAACCACAAATAATTTTTATATTAATTTTGACGTCACTGTTACTAAATTCCTCCAAACACACATGTACAATTTGAATTTGCATTCTTATACCAGTATTTTATTGGCATATAAAGGTACACCAGCTCCAACCTTGCCATCAATTTTGCTGCCGTCCATAAATATTTCAATTAGGTAGGTGGTCAGTTCATATATTTCAGAAATGTTCAGTCCTTTTAGCTGGATTTGGCCAATCCTTGACAGGGAGTGGTAAGACATACTGTTCTTCACTACTTACATTTTGTTTTAATGGATACCCTTGAAATTTTTCTTTTAGAATAATTTTAGTTGATGGTGTTACAGTCATTACACTTGAAGCTTCAAATGATATTGTTCTGTAGAATGTGTCACTGTACTCTTTCTAGTAATCTGATGTAGCTTCTATTCCTTATGGCTTCTTTCCTTCAATAATGGCATCAGTGCTCCTTCACATATTGTTTTCAATGATTCATATCCAAGTCCCCAATTTAATTTTGCTCACTTCCTAATAAGTTGATAAGTGTGGTAGACTTTTGAGCAATATTTTCTATGTGTTTTCAACATGTCATTTTATTGTCAAGGTGTATTACCAGATATTTAATTTCCTTAACTGTTTCTAGAGCTTTGTTGTTAAAATAGATGTTTACGTCGTACTTGCATTTTTTGTGATTAGCATAGTTTTTTATTTACTTTCGTTAGACTGAATTTTGTTGTTCTAGGCCCAAATCTCAATTTTTGAAAGATCACAGTTCATATATACTTCAGCCTCAGTCGGGGTTTTCCCATGGTTAGGACGAGGTCATTATCAAAGGCAATAACTCTGCAATGGCTTGAGAAATTTATGATAAGGAGGGAGTTGTACATGACATTAAGACAGTCATGGGCCGCAGCACAATCCTTGTGGACAGCCTTTTGACACAGCTTTATGTTTTGTATCTGTTCACTTGCAGTACAGCTTTCCTGTCTTTGAAATAGTTTTTAGCCAAATTGTATAAATTTCATGGACATTGAAGAGGATGTAGGTAATAAAGAATACTAGGCCACCAGGTGGCGTCGAATGCTCCATTCACGTCCAGGCTAACTAGAATTACGCTATTCCTTTGAATTAAGTTGTCTTCTATAAAATATCTCACTGCTACTGATGCTTCTCCATGGCATGAATCTGTACTGATTGTAATTCAGAGGCTATTGGAGAATAAATGGTGATTTATTCTATAAATCAGCATTTTTTCCAGCAATTTCCCAGCGGTGCTCAGTAGACGATTAGGTTGAAATTTCTTAATTCATTGCTTCTCTCCTTCCCAGGTTTCATAATTGGAATGTTTGTAGAGCATTTCCAAAGTTTAGGAAATATTCCTTTTTTGAGATACTGATTGTATATTTCTGTCAAGAACGTAGGGAACAGTTGGAAGGTTTTCAAGATGATTTTGGTTAATCCACCTTCACCGGGAGCCTGTTTTGGATTTAATTTTTCTAGTAATGTTAATGTTTCCTCAGTAGTGAAGTTTTCATCATCAGCTATTTTGAATGGCTCAGTTACTAATTGCCTTATTCTTTTGTGGTGTTTGTTGTCATTGCATTCACTGTCCTCAGGAGTGAATTGCTCAATCATATGCTGTAGTGTGCTCTCCATATCTGTGGTGTATTGTCCACTGGGTTTCAGAAAATTTGTCTGTGCAGTTCTTTCCTTAAGTTTCCCTTATACATTGCATTCTATGGATATGACTCATTTGTTAGGGAACAGTACTCTTTCCAGGATTTGGTTTTTGCCTGTCTCAATTTCATTTGATAAAAGTATTTCCCTTCATGATAGAGATCCCTGCATTTGCATCTTAGAACATCATTTATCACTCTTTGGTATCTTCTCCTTAGGGCAGCCATCTTTCCTCTGCATCTACATGTGCATGTGTGGGGTTGAATATTTGCAACTAGTGTTAAAATGTAGGTATGCTTACCATATACAAGGAACCAAAGGAATTCCTGAATGGACAGAAAATGTATTCTTCATTCCAATCTTCACTTCTGAATTATGTTACACCAACAAATATGTGCAAATGAATGCATGCACATAAATATTTCTCTAAACATATGTTTTCATTCAAGGTGTCTCAAAACACGTATTAAATGATACAATATCCAAGGCAAAAAACATGAAAAAGGAAGAAATAAACTTACAGGAAAGAAAGTTTAAAAACGATAATCTTTAGAAAGGAGAAAAAGTCCACAGAAACATAATTCAGCTGCAAATTCCCTGTGAAACAATGCTATTGTAGAAACTAGAAAATAATGAGATACTTACGTGATTAATGTATTCTGGGCCACATGCAGACAAAGATTCCACAAATTTTACTAACGTATAATATTCTGGAAAGCACCTCACAGCTCCAGAAAACAGTATATGTAGTGCACTTGCGCATGAAGTACGGAAAAACAGTAAAATACATCTTTCATTGCATAAAAGTGTTTTTGCAATACTGTAAAACTGACTTATTTGCTGGAATGATTCAGCATAAGAACAATCTGCAAGCATCTGAATCATATCATGAGCTGTGTAGTATGCAATTTTTGCATAAAGCGCTGGTACCTGTAGTGGGGAAACAGCAAAGGTATTATTTATATCCTTATGTTAATAGCTGAAAAATAAACTTTACACAAAGTGAATTACTACATTCCTATATCTGAATGTGGTACAAATTTTTATACATATAAGTTCTTGTTTAAGCTTAACTACACCAACAAGGCTTAAGCTGTTTTAGACTCAATGATCACATATTCACATTTTAAGTTTTTAGGGCATAGTTTCCCCTTTAATATAGGGTGGCACAGGGAAATTAAGTAATGTAATTTGCATCAGTGAATATAGGAAACATATTTATTGACATAAGTTCATGCATATAGTATGCCATTTGTTTTCATTAAAAATGTCACTTTGCTTAACCCTTTCACTGATATGGACCTTATATGACATCCAAGATAAAATGCTGCAAACCAATATGGACTATGTAAATGTCCTCCGCATACATGCATTTAATGCTTACTTAACACCAATTACTTTAATCTTTCTATTATACAATAAATTTAAGTTATTTCTATAAGAGATAAGAGCTTACCCTTAAAAGTTTCTTTTTGAATAGTACACCTCGAAACCTGGATAAACACATAAGGGCACATCTTCAGATTCACAGCAAATAATATTGGTTTCCTTGCAAACTCTTGTTCATAACACACTATACATTTTCAAAATGGCCGTGACTTTTTTGGTTGTGGGTGGTCTCCTTTTACGGAAGTATTGTCTCTCCAGCATGACGGGTGCTGGGGTGTTAGATTTCTTACCCAGAGTATGATGAGGCCTCTGAATGTTTAGTACTCAATTAGGCTACGCTAACCCGTTATCTACGATAGCACGGCTTGTGTACACAAAGAGCCGGCAAATAAAGACAGCAGAGATAAAAGACTTACCAACACAGATAAGTGAGGTAAATGGAAATTTCTAGTGACTTCTTAATTGATAGAGATAATTCGGTTTCTGGTTTGTTTTAGAACAGCCTAGAAATTAAATATTAAAAGCAGAAGCATTATTAACAGTGAAGTATTCTTCATATTTAAGTTTGATTTATGAGTCACTATGTTTACACTCAATCTTCACTTACTTGTTGTATAATTGAAACGTTTTCAAGATCATTCGATCTCTTCCTCAGCTGTTTGGTGACTAAATGAACCTCCCTCTTCTTCCACTACTACGGAGCTCCGATCACTCTGCCATCTGGTGTTAGGGGCACTCAGTTTTAATACTTCATTTAATGCCGGCATTTCAAAATTTATAACTTTATCACGGTTTTTGTTTATGAATATTTTTCCCCAAATATCCAATTCTATGGGTGTACTTAAAGATTTTAACAGTTTAATGTTGTGGCCAATGTTGTGGTTTTCTGTCCAGAAATGGTGTGAAACTGCAGATTTTTCTGTTTGTTTCAACTTAATGTTCCTCTGGTGTTCTTTTTGCCTGGTTAACAAGTTTCTTTTAGTTTTTCCTATGTAGTTTTTTTCACAGGTTTCACAATTAATCTGATAAATTCCTGATTTCAAATTGTTGGGGATTGTATTTTTCAGTGGTTTATTTAGCAGGTTCCTCAGACTGAATTTGTTTTGGGGTGCTAGTTTTAAGTTTAGTCTTTTGAAGATTCGTTCAAATTTTCTAAAAGCCCATGGATGGTAGGTGAATTTTCTATATTGCCAATTTGTGTTTTTAAGTGGTGTGAGAGTGGTATTTTTTGATATTATCTTCAGTTTTTATTTTCTCTTCATCATGTTCCTTATGATGGCTGGGTTGAATCCATTTAATACCGCTATGTCTTTTATGTGTTGTTGTTCTTTCAAAAATTCATCCTTATTCAGTGGGATGTTGTATAGCCGGTGAATTAGACTTCTAAAGGCAGCTAGCTGATGTGAAACTGGGTTGTATTCATTTTTCCTTATGTAATTATCTATGTGTGTGGGCTTCCTGTATATTCCAAAATCTACACCATGACGATTTCTAGTTATCTTGAGGTCCAAAAAGGGTAGGGTGTTGTCTCTTTCTACTTCCATAGTAAATTGGATGTGATTATCTTGCAGGTTTAGTAATTTTAGAGAATCTTCTCTAAGTTTTTCCGGAATGATAGCAAAAACATCATCAACATATCTCTGCCAAAATTTATAAATCTGTGGGAAGGCCTTTACTATGTGTGTTTCAAAATAGCTCATGTATAGGTCTGCTAAAATAGGCGAAAGTGGGCTCCTCATAGCTAATCCTTTTGATTGTCTGTAGAATTTTTGGTTAAACATGAAGTAATTATTCCTTATGCATAAATCTGTAAGATTGATAATATCATCTATTTCTCTGGGGTCCGTTGTAGTCTGGGTTAGCCATTTTTTGAGGAATGTAGGTATTTTTTCTACTGGAATGCTTGTAAAAAGTGCCTTAACGTCAAAAGAAACTAGTATGTGGTTTTCCGGGATGTTGTACTTCTGTAGGTGATTTATCAATTCTAAGGAGTTTTTTTTTTTTTTTAATTTAAATAAGAAGCCTGTGGTATACCTAAAAGCCGACAAAGGTAATTCTCTATTAATTATGGAGACAGAAGACTATATTCAGAGAGTAAACCTTATGTTAGACAGTCCAGAATATGAAAAAATTCCAAAAAATCCATTATCCAAAAGTATCACTTCTGTTAATAAAGCTTTATCAATTACAAAAACATTAAGTACATCTGAAAAATACAACTTAAAATCTTCCAACCCCACACTACCAAGGTTGTACTGTCTGCCAAAAATCCACAAACAAGACAACAGCATGACACCCATCATCAATGGCATCAATTCACCTACATACCACATTGCAAAGTGGTTAGTAACAAAATTAAAATCATATGACAAATTTCAAAGTTTGGGAATAAAAAACTCCTTAGAATTGATAAATCACCTACAGAAGTACAACATCCCGGAAAATCACATACTAGTTTCTTTTGACGTTAAGGCACATTTTACAAGCATTCCAGTAGAAAAAATACCTACATTCCTCAAAAAATGGCTAACCCAGACTACAACGGACCCCAGAGAAATAGATGATATTATCAATCTTACAGATTTATGCATAAGGAATAGTTACTTCATGTTTAACCAAAAATTCTACAGACAATCAAAAGGATTAGCTATGGGGAGCCCACTTTCGCCTATTTTAGCAGACCTATACATGAGCTATTTTGAAACACACATAGTAAAGGCCTTCCCACAGATTTATAAATTTTGGCAGAGATATGTTGATGATGTTTTTGCTATCATTCCGGAAAAACTTAGAGAAGATTCTCTAAAATTACTAAACCTGCAAGATAATCACATCCAATTTACTATGGAAGTAGAAAGAGATAACACCCTACCCTTTTTGGACCTCAAGATAACTAGAAATCGTCATGGTGTAGATTTTGGAATATACAGGAAGCCCACACACATAGATAATTACATAAGGAAAAATGAATACAACCCAGTTTCACATCAACTAGCTGCCTTTAGAAGTCTAATTCACCGGCTATACAACATCCCACTGAATAAGGATGAATTTTTGAAAGAACAACAACACATAAAAGACATAGCGGTATTAAATGGATTCAACCCAGCCATCATAAGGAACATGATGAAGAGAAAATAAAAACTGAAGATAATATCAAAAAATACCACTCTCACACCACTTAAAAACACAAATTGGCAATATAGAAAATTCACCTACCATCCATGGGCTTTTAGAAAATTTGAACGAATCTTCAAAAGACTAAACTTAAAACTAGCACCCCAAAACAAATTCAGTCTGAGGAACCTGCTAAATAAACCACTGAAAAATACAATCCCCAACAATTTGAAATCAGGAATTTATCAGATTAATTGTGAAACCTGTGAAAAAAACTACATAGGAAAAACTAAAAGAAACTTGTTAACCAGGCAAAAAGAACACCAGAGGAACATTAAGTTGAAACAAACAGAAAAATCTGCAGTTTCACACCATTTTTGGACAGAAAACCACAACATTGGCCTCAACATTAAACTGTTAAAATCTTTAAGTACACCCATAGAATTGGATATTTGGGAAAAAATATTCATAAACAAAAACAGTGATAAAGTTATAAATTTTGAAATGCCGGCATTAAATGAAGTATTAAAACTTAGTGCACCTAACACCAGATGGCAGAGTGATCGGAGCTCCGTAGTAGTGGAAGAAGAGGGAGGTTCATTTAGTCACCAAACAGCAGAGGATGAGATCGAATGATCTTGAAAATGTTTCAATTATACAACAACAAGTAAGTGAAGATTGAGTGTAAACATAGTGACTCATAAATCAAACTTAAAAAGCCTAGAAATTTATAAATGGAGGTATATATAAGAGATTGTGACACACCAGAGTCAGTCGTAAACACATGTTGTAACGAGAGCTGATGCTGTAAACAGGTGTTGTTGTGGTCATCAACCTTGGTAGATTGTGATTGTGTATGTGATGTAATACTGCTACTGTGAGTGTATTTCTAGGCAAATAAAGTACGATTTGAATTTCTACAACTTGGACTTTTAATTCTACAAACCCACAAAGTCACAATTGGTGTCAGGAAGTGGGACAACGACAACATCACCGAGAAGATGGAAGAAATGAAGGCCGAATTAACAACGAAGACGAAAGCTGAAAATAACAACTTGGCCGCGACGATGACCTCGAAGATGACTGAATTAACAACTGAAATGAAGGCTGCCAACGAGGCCCTCGCCGAAAAATTTGAAGAACAGTTTGCCGGCGTGACGATGACGTCACGGAGCTGGGCAAGCGGATGGGTCAAGTGGACGAGCGCGTCGAAGACCTGGCGAGCCGCGTTATTGACCTGGAGGGAAAGGCCGACAGTAACACCAAGTCCCTGAACGCCATGGTAGAGGACATCGTCGACAGGAGCTTGAAAGACTTGAAGGCAGACGCGCCGGGACGCGACACATCTGCGCGCGTCAAACCGCCTAAATATGACGGCGCGACAACTTTCGAAGTCTTCCGCCACCAGTTCGATTCAATGGCCAAGCACAACAAGTGTCACCGGAGGAAGAGGCCGCATAGCTAATAGCCAGCCTCCAGGGACCGGCCGCACAAGTTCTGAACGCGGTCCAGACAGCGGTGGCATCCAAGGACATCTGGGAGGCCCTGGAGAACCGCTTTGGAAACCACCGCTTAGCCGCAGCGTACCGCAGCCAGCTGAAGGCAAGGTCACAGCAGCCAGGGGAGACACTGCTGGAGTTCGTCCTGGCAATTGAGCAGCTGGCTAGCAAAGCCTCAGTCGACCTCCTACAAGAGTTCGTACCCCGGGAAGCCGCCTACACATTCGTTGACGGGGTACCAGACACGGAGATTCGTCAGCGCCTAAAATGCTCGGCGTCTACAACACCACCCACGAGGCACTAATGGCAGCATTGAGGATGGAGGCGGCCAAAGTGACAGCTATCCCGACGTCGAGAACCAGGAGTATCCGCTACACTGGAGACCGAAGATAAGTTTAGGGACGCCGGCGAAGACCTAGTGCCCTGTGTTGGGAATGTGGTCGGCCGGGACACCTGGAGAGAGACTGCCCACACAAGTGAGAGCAGCCGCAAAACGAGTAAGGGCCGGCGTGGCGAGGGGCACGTCGGCGCCATCACCACCATCCCCTCGAGTGACACTGCGCACCGTCAGTCGACGGTTAAATGACAGCCTCGTCGCGGACGGTTGGGTGAGAGGGAAGCCGTGCCGCGTGCTGGTGGACACCGGGGCAGCCGTGACCATCATCAGACCTGATGTGGCCAGGGGTTTGCCGACGAGGAAGCTTGTGACGGCATTGGGCGACACCTTGCCTGTGGGGGAGGCCCTGCTCAAGTTGACCATGGGACGGAGTGCCGTGCGTCTATGGGTGTTCGTCGCGAAGGTGGCTGAGGATGTGATACTGGGATCGGATGCCCTCAGGAGCCATGAGGCGACGGTCGACGTCGGCAGGAAGGTCCTGCGGCTCAATGGAGAAGAGGTCATACTCCGGCAACCCGAAGAGCGCCATGGAATCTGTAGGGTCATCCTGAAGGAACACGTAGTTGTACCCGGGAGGAGCGAGGTGGTGGTGGCGGCGCGACTAGAAGGT
Source organism: Mantis religiosa (assembly GCA_030765055.1). Lineage (NCBI taxonomy): Eukaryota > Metazoa > Arthropoda > Insecta > Mantodea > Mantidae > Mantis > Mantis religiosa. The sequence goes on along the minus strand of CM060948.1, from coordinate 50,901,763 downwards.
CAGCAGCCGAAGAACATGATGCTGGAACAGAAGATGCCCGTGCATGGACTATGTGTAGCCAGGAAACTGTTGCCCTTTCGAGAGGAGGTGCCAGTGACGCTGCTCAACCTGACGGACATCGATAACGACATCCAGGCTGGGACGGAGTTGGGGACATGCGAGACCGTGGTCAGCGTGACAACAATCGACAAGAAACAGGAGCCGGTGCCGACACAACACCTGGGACCACGGCTGGAAGGCTTACTAGAGAGGGCGGCCGACAACCTGACCGTAGAACAGCTGGAGGAGGTTCGATAACTGCTGAGACGATACCAGCGCGTCTTCAGACAAGGCGAAAGCGACTACGGCCGCACGGACCGAGTGCTCCACCGCATCGACCCCGAGGACACCCGGCCTATTGGGCAACCACCTAGACGCGTTCTCCTGGTAAAACAAACGGCGTTACGGGATATGCTAGATGACATGAAATCCAGGGGAGTGATTGCAGAGTCTGACAGCCCTTGGTGTTCCCCTGTGGTTATGGTGACAAAGAGCAACGGCGAGCTACGCTTCTGCGTGGACTGCATGAAGTTGAATGTTGTCACACAGAAAGACTGATTCCCTTTACCCCGGATTGAAGACACCATGGACACACTAGCTGGTGCACAGTGGCTCTCGACCCTGGACCTGAAGTCGGGTTACTTGCAGGTGGCTCTAGACTCGAGGGACAAGGACAAGACTGTATTCTCGACAGGCCAAGGACTTCGGCAGTTCACAGTTATGCACTTTGGCCTCTGCAAAGCACCAGCTACTTTCCAACGCCTCATGGAGTCAGTGTTGAGAGGTCTGACTTATAACGCCTGCCTGCTATACCTGGACGACATCAACATCGTCGGTAAGACTTTCGAAGACAATCTCGAGAATATGAGTAAGGTGCTACAGAGGATGCAGGCGACCAACTTGAAGCTGAACGCGAAGAAGTGCCAGCTCTTGCACAAGGAAGTTAACTACATGGGCCATATAGTCTCAGCAACCGGAGTGACCACAGACCCAGAGAAGACACAGGCTGTGAGATATTGGCCTCGCCCAAGGGATAAGCGAGAGTTGCGCAGTTTCCTGGGGCTGTGCAGCTATTACCACCGCTTCATAAAGGGGTTTTCCAACATCGCCGAGCCCCTCACCCGCCTGACAGAGGAACACCGATCTTATGTGTGGACGGATGACACCGAAAACGCTTTCCAGCAGCTGAAGAAGACACTGTGTAGTGCTATTCTGGGATTTCCAAAAACAGGCAGCACCTTCATTTTGGACACCGATGCCAGCGACCATTACATTGGAGGCGTCCTATCACAAGTCCAGGACGGCCATGAACGGTAGATAGCCTACTACAGCAAGAACTTGACCAAGGCAGAAAAGAACTACGGCATCACCGGCGAGAGCTACTTGTGGTAGTAAAGACCTTGGAGCACTTCCACAAATACCTGTACGGTAAGCCATTCCACCTGAGGACTGACCACTCCGCCCTCACCTGGCAATTGAGCTTTAGGAACTTGGAAGGCCAGACAGCCCGTTGGGTACAGAGGCTGCAGGAATACGACTTCACCTCTGAACATCGTAGAGGGAAGAGCCATGGTAACGCAGACGCCATGTCCCGAAGACCCTGCACAGAGGAGTGTGGCCAATGCACAAGAGTGGAAGAGGAGGAGCGTGCCGCAGCTGTCAAGAGTAGTCACGGCGGTGCCTGCGGATGGCTGGGATAGCGCAGGCCTGAGGAGGGAGCAGCTGGTGGACGCAGACTTGGGGCCACTCTTGAGAGAAATGGAGGCAGGAACACGACCAACTTGGGAGGACGTTGCACCAAGGAGCGCCTCATACAAGTCGTACTGGGCCCAATGGGACTCACTGAAGACAAGAGAGGGCGTGCTGTTCCGGGTGTGGGAATCGTCCGATGGGAAGACGCAGAGAGAACAGTTGGTACTTCCCCGAAGTAAGGGCCCGGAGGTCTTGGAGGAAGTGCACGCCGGTACTTCAGGAGGAGACCTGGGAGCAAACCGAACTATCGACAAACTTCAACAGCCGTGGCAAGGACCGTACCGGGTGAAGAGGATTAATGACGTGGTCTACCGCATCCAGAAGGGGCCCCGAGGGACGATGTTGGTGGTACACCGGGATCGTCTGGCCCGCTACGGTGGTGCTGTTCGGGACGACCAGCCTTGAAGAGGGAGCAGTGTCACGAACCCGTTATCTACGATAGCGCGGCTTGTGTACACAAAGAGCCGGCAAATAAAGATAGCGGAGATAAAAGAGTTACCAACACAGATAAGTGAGGTAAATGGAAATTTCTAGTGACATCTTAAATGATAGAGATTATTCGGTTTCTGGTTTGTTTTAGAACAGTCTAGAAATTATCAATGGAGGTATATATAAGAGATTGTGACACACCAGAGTCAGTCGTAAACAGATGTTGTAACGAGAGCTGATGCTTTAAACAGGTGTTGTTGTGGTCATCAACCTTGGTAGATTGTGTATGTGATGTAATACTGCTACTGTGAGTGTATTTCTAGGCAAATAAAGAACTATTTGAATTTCTGCAACTTCGACTTTTAATGCTACGAACCCACAAAACAATACGCCTAAGTCCAGGTAGGTCATTGTCTTGCATGAATTTAGAGCTCTGCAAATTACTGAACAATTGTGGAATAAAAATATTTTTATAACATTTAACTGCTTTACGTAAATAACTGCTTGTAATAACTGATCCACCCCTCCCATATTTGACCCATTATTTCCCCCAGAAAATGGAACAGCAAACATGCCACCAGTACATGTCTAATGTAGGTTTACAAATAACACGCACACTGTCCACTTAGGCCCTTCTTGTCTTTAGAGGTCAATGCTTCTTTCACCCTACTCACATATACGTTTGTTTCCATAACAATGACAGACACTAAGTAAGCAGGAAAAAAGTGAAAACGTCAGTTGGTTGGATGTCAGAAAATAGCTGCACACTAGAAAATGGTCTTTTCTAGATGTCTATTTGTGTTCAAGTTATTTTGACCACTGCACAATGTTGATACACCTAAAGGAAGTGGGCAATTTTCTTCCTCACTGTTGCCTATATCCTCAACACCTCCCTCATACTTGCCATCAGTATCCAAATCATGTCAAATAGCAAAGAGTCCTCCACATTTTCTAAAGTGATAGCAAAAGCGCATGCACATCCTACACAAGCTAATTTATTTGCTACAATACTAAGATAAGCCATGGTTAACACTGAACTGTAACAATTTCAAATGTGATATTCATTTAACTCTCGATAGTTAAAAGGAATCACTCAGAACACAAAGTATAAATAACCAAAACATTGGTGAGTGAGAACAGCTGCATAAGGCTAGCATAAACTTCAGTTGTGAAATACTGTAATAAGAGGTGCATACAGATGCTGACAGAGAGGTGAAGCCGAAACTGTAAATGCACAAAATATTGAAATGATATAATTTGGAAATCAACGCATGTTAAAAAGGCACCGTTAGTGGAGGCTTAGTTGGTGTTGAAAGTGACAGAATGGGATAAAAGTGTGCGAGCAGGTAAGGAGGGTCAGAGGCCAGGTACTTTGGCTCACTCCCCGAGACCGGTTTTCTCGGAAACTGACTGCACACCTGGTCCAGGAAAATAAGTGAAAGGTTTCTTGGTTGGCATGACGACGCGATGTTTCGCGCTAAAATTTGTAGGGGGTTAAGGGGAGGTAACGGCGTGATCTGAGACCACGAGGGAAAAGAAGTCACTTGCGTTGGAACACTCGCAGAAGGAGGTTGGTCCAGTAGCAGCTGGCCGCCAATCTAACTAGCATTGTGTTATATTGAGATAGTTAGTGAACCAACTCTGCAGCCATAGCAACGAAGACGTATCGGCAAACCTTTAATTCTATTTTGTTTGAATAAATCGCATTTCAAAGAAAGCTCAGGTTTTTCTGTGCTAATATCCTATGCATACCCAGAGTGCAAGATCCATGCGGAGCAGCTGAGGCAGAAATCGACGAGAAGCAGCATTTCGCTTAGTAATAGCGAAAGAGAACGTGGAGTCATTGTATTCCACCTTCTACAAAACAGCGACGAGACGACAGTTTATCGACGTGACGTTAATTGCCGCTGCAGAGGTTTGTTTCTTTCCAGCATGTGTGTGACCCAACATATACAATAATTATAGCTTGGTAGCATAAACTAAACCCTAAAACCTCTAACCAGAAAATGTGCTTACACAGCACACATATAGCTCATATGCACACAAAACAAAATGACTCAATATCAGAAGCGTTCAATGCAAACAATGGCTTTTGCTACAGTGAACCAAGGTAGTAAAAGTAGCTTCTTTTTCAAGGCTGAACCTGTTTCCCCAAAATTATACACCCCAGTCAGAATCGCATGAGCAGATGGAACAGATCCATGATGTTCAAGGTGGTAGTGCTGTCAAAATAACCTCTGCGCAGCAGTCACACTATCACTCTGTAATATGCTCTCACAGCGACAGCATGTTCCACACCACTCCAACATTGCATGATTACTAAATGGCAATGCATTCACACCAACTATGCAACAATTCCTGAAGCCCGCCTCGGTAGCGAAGATGGTAGCATGTCTGCCTCACGTTCAAGAGGTCCCGAGTTCGAATCTCGGTCAGGGTGAGTTATCTGGATAAGGTTTTTTCCGGTGTTTTACCTTATCCTTCAATACGAATGTCGGGTAACTCTTAACTCCAGGGACCCTGGAATCATTTGAGCATCACTTCATCCAATTCATTCACCGTCCGATATGACTTAACGGAAGACGTAAAAAAAAAAAAAAACAATTCCTGAAACCCGCCCACATGACAAAGTGGGCAACACTAATGGTCAAAATTTCCAGATTTCCTGTGCTACCCTTTACAGCAATTATTAATACACCTCCATTATCATTTAACAAATCAGAGAGAAGATTTGTAGATGCCATCCTTTAAAACAGAGGTCTACATGCTCTTAAACTGTTATGGCTCGCAACATACCATTTTATAATGGTCATGAAAGATCACTTAATTTTGCTCTGAAGGCTCTTTGTCAGACTTGAGATTCTTTTGTGTGTCATATTTATAGTTCAATTTATTCAACCTTTCCATCATTCCGTACAATGTATACTGATACAGGATACATCAAATTAAATTTACAAATATACAATTACATAAATCCTAAAAATGTGTTTACAGAATAAAAGCAGTGTTCCTGTAAAAACTCCTTCGTCTTAGATTTAAATACATTATACCTTTCTGCTGCTTTTATATAATTTGGAAGAGAGTTATATATTTCTGTACTGGAATGCTGAATTCCTTTTTTATATAAAGTTTTTCCGGAGAAGGTTAAATGCATATTATGTATTTCAGTTTCTATGCAGAAAACACGCTTTAGTACATAAACTTCCGTATCTTATTTCTGTTCAAATGAATAGTGGAAAACTATATTATTAAAAAAAAAAAAAAAAAAAAAAAAAAAAAAAAAACTTATGGAATATTTAAGTTAATTGATGGAAATTCATCATTTCTTCACACTAGCCATATATAGGCTAAGGTTTTGGATAGAACCCGGGCATGGCATTGAATTTTTCAAGTTGACTCTGTCCTTATGGAATATTTTTATAAAAAATAATATTCACTCTTGTAGTGCTCTGTGAATGTGTGTAAAGCAAATTCTTATTATGATAAAATTATTTGTGGTTGGTTTATTGACACTCGTCACTTACTTTTTCATATATTTATGAGAGACTAGTTTCAAAGGCCCTGGCCTCCATTTTCAATCTCTTCCCAACTGGCAACTGTTATCTGCTCTCTCTGGTGGTGGAACTATGAACTTTTTTGTCAAATTATCTGCTGGCGGGATTTCAAAGTTCATTACGCGATCCTTATTTTTCCAGATGAATATGTTCTCCCATGTTGTCAATCTATTTTGGTTTATCACTCCTTTTAATAATTTTGGATTTGGATCAATGTCATGGTTTTCATTCCAAAAATGAAATGCTACTGCTGACTTGTCTTCTTGTTTCAATCTGATGTTTCTAAAGTGTTCTTTGACTCTGGTTTTTAAATTTCTTTTTGTTTGACCTATGTAGCATTTTTCACAATTCTTGCATTCTTGTTTCAATCTGATGTTTCTAAAGTGTTCTTTGACTCTGGTTTTTAAATTTCTTTTTGTTTGACCTATGTAGCATATTCTTATTATGAATTACAGTAAATATGACAATTGGTCTTATTTATTGTAAATACTGGTGAAGTGAAAAGTAGGAGTTTCTTTGAAAGGCTGTAACGAGCACACAATACATCATTAACATTGGATTTAATCTCTGCATTAGACTGATCAATAAATGAACTCCCTGGTAAGTGATTTTATAACTCAAGTGTTTTCCTGGATCAACCCCAAAAATTCAATACCACAGTTGGGATTTGAACCATGGATCTCCTGGTTTCCATCAGATCACTCTTTATCCTTGAGCTATCATGGCCAACGTGCCGTCATGACATTAAATTCTCCAATTGACTCATATGTTTTCCCAGTAAAGCACAAAGAGTCCTCGTATTCGGGATAGACAATGTTTGCAGCAACTTACTATTGTAAGTACTTGATTCCCAGGCTTATCGTTAAACCATTATTATTAAGTTAACTGTTAATTGATGGAAATTAATTGTTCCTCCATACTAGCTGTATAAAGGATAAGGTTTTGGATAGGCTAAGCTTTTCCAAAACCTTAGCCTATATACGGCTAGTATGGAGAAACAATTTTCATCAATAAACAATTAAGTTTTTTCTTGTGGAAACGTTGAGTCAGACTGAAAAATTCAATGCCATAGCCGGGATTTGAACCACGGATCTTCTGGTTTCCGTCCAGCCGCACTACCATTGTGCTACTATGGCCAACTTGCCGATATGACATTAAATTCTCCAACTGACTCGTATTTTCCCGGTCAACCACTTAGGAGTTCTCATAAACACATGAGACAACTATCTTAATGGCGACTTACTACATGAAAGTACTTTAAGGCCCGGGCTTTATAGTTAACCACTATTAGGTTAATTAATGGAAATTAAGTACTTTACATGTAGTAAGGAAATTAATTTCCATTAATTAACCTAATAGTGGTTAACTATAAAGCCCGGGCCTTAAAGTACTTTACATGTAGTAAGTCGCCATTAAGGTAGTTGTCTCATGTGTTTATGAGAACTCCTAAGTGGTTTACCGGGAAAATACGAGTCAGTTGGAGAATTTAATGTCATATCGGCAAGTTGGCCATAGTAGCACAATGGTAGTGCGGCTGGACGGAAACCAGAAGATCCGTGGTTCAAATCCCGGCTATGGCATTGAATTTTTCAGTCTGACTCAACGTTTCCACAATTTAGCCTACACACGGCCAGTGTGAAAGAATAATTAATTTCCAAGTTTTTTCTTATTTTAAATTCATGTTATGCATTGATATTTTTGTCTGCATTATTATTTCATTTATAGAATATGAGGATATTTACTAACCAAGCAGGAATATCAACACATAAGTTTTAACTGATATTTGGAGGAATTTAGTAACAGTGACATCCAATTACATAGAAAACGAAGCTAGCTACAGTGAAGCAATAAATATTACACAAATAAAAATATTTGCCACTGTAACCATTTAGCTAAATTGTAGCTAAATATAACAATATAGCTAAATGGCTACATAAAAAATTTAGTAATTTTGATAAATTTGAAAGTTTAAGTGTTAAAAATTTCTTTAAACTAATAAAAAAAGATTGATAGTGTTGTATTATCTAAAACTGATAAACTTATTTCTTTTTATGTAACTGCCTTATTTCCTAGTATTCCTAGAGAAAAACTTTTAATTTATTAAAAAAAGTAGTTGAATTCAATAAACTTACATGAGGACTTAATAGTTGATTTTGTTTAACTTAACTGATTTTTGTTTGAATCAAAATTTTTTTACTTTTAATGGTGGATTTTTTCAACAAACTTCTGGCTTAGCAATGAGTAATCCTCTTTCATCTTTTCTTGCTGATATTTTTATATGCTTTTTTTTTTTTCGAAATTCAAGTCACTATAGCATTTCCTTTGATTTTTAAAACCTGGTATAGATATGTTGATGACATTTTTGCTATTGTTCCTGAAATACAAATTAACGATGCTTTAAAATTACTAAATTTACAAGATAAAACTATAAAATTCACATTAGAAACTGAAATTAATGGATTTCTTCCTTTTCTAGATTTGAAGATAATAAGAAATAATAACAAATTAGATTTTGGTATTTATAGGAAATCTACTCATATTGATAATGACATAGAAAATAAAAGTTTTAGCCCTTTTCACATAAATTTGCTGTTTTTAATAGTTTCATTTACAGATTAATAAATATACCCCTGAATAAAGAAGAATTTAATAAAGAATATAAACATATTATTAATACTGCTTTAATTAATGGTTTTAATAAAGATTTTATACAAAAGGAGATTGAACAATTTAAATATCAAAAAACTGTTAATGATATTTCTACCCTTGAAAAAATAAGACGATTATAATTTTAAAAAATTTACTTGGGTCAATAAACAGTTTCAAATTTTTTTTTAAAGATTTTTGGTATAACTTTAGTTCCTCAAAATAAATATAGGATTAAAAATTTACTACATTTTCTAAAACAGATAAAATTCCTGATAATAAAAAATCTGGTATTTATCAATTTAATTGTTTAGATTGTGATCAGATTTATATTGGAAAATTAAATGTAATTTGGAAACAAGAATGAAAGAACATTTTCGTAACATTAAGTATAAATAAAACAGATAAATTGGCCGTAGCAGATCAGTTTTGGACATTTAACCTTGAAATAAATCCTGAAGTGAAATTATTATAACAATTAAACGGTCTGATGGATTTAATAGTGTGGGAAAATATACTTATTTTAAAAGATAAACATTGCGTAATGAATTTTGAAATACCAACAGTTATTCTATCTTTATGTTTGTTTTCTTTCAGATGTTGGTAATACTAAAAATACATAAGAAAGGCATGGTAACCTTAACAACGGAGTTTATCTGTGGACTGAGGAAGCAAGCGATTTGTTTGCGAAATCGGATTCCATTTGAAAAGAAGTATCAACACCTTTTTCTTAAGATAAGTGAAGCCTTATTGGCAAATATTTTTATTTGTGTAATAGTGACATCCAAATTAATTAATAAAACATTTGTAATCAGTTTGTTCATGCTATATCACTTACTTTCTCATTTTTTAGAGGAACTACTTTTTAGAACTTCCATTTTCCAGTCAGACCTTCGAGGTTGAAAATGGAAATGATTTCCAAAACTAATCCTACAAAAAAAGTAAGTGATGTAGTGGAGACTACGAAGATACCAGAGGATTGGCAAAAGAATTTAATACTTACAATTCACAAGAAAGGAAGCAGCATTATATGTGACAACTACACAACCATATGTAGATCTTTAGTTCTTAAAATATAGATGTTCCAGATTTAATGTTTAGCAAATATTAGAATAACAGAGCACTTACTAATTCAAAATTTGTCTTTCCTCTATTCCAATTTATTGAATTACAAACAAGTAAATCAAATTATCACAAGAAGGAAAGCACATGAAGGTGTTCACCAACTGGAGTGGCTACAGACCCAGAGAAGACACAGGCCATGAGAGATTGGCCTCAGCCGAAGGATAAGAGAGAATTGCGCAGTTACTACTGCCACCTTATATAGGGGTTCTCCAACATCGCCAAGCCTCTCACCCGCCTGACAGAAGAACACCGGCCTTATGTGTGGACGGAGAACGCTGAACACGCTTTCCAGCGGCTGAAGAAGACACTTTACAGTGCTCCTATTTTGGGATTCCCACAACTAGGCGGTGCCTTCATTCATTGTTGACACCGACGCCAGCGTCCATTGCATTGGAGACATTCTGTCCCAAGTCCAGGTCGGCCACAAGCAAGTGATAGCATACTACAGTAAGATGCTGTCCAAGGAGGAGAACTACTGCATCACGTGGCGAGAGCTACTGGCAGTAGTAAAGACCTTGGAGCACATCTACAAGTACCTGTATGGTGAGCCATTCCACCTGGGGACTGACCACTCCGCTCTAACCTGGCTACTTAGCTTTAGAAACCTGGAAGGTCAGACAGCCCGTTGGGTCTAAATGTTGCATGAGTATGACTTCACCTCTGAACATCGCAGAGGGAAGGGCTATGGTAACACAGACACCATGTCCCGAAGACCCTGCCCGGAAGAGTGCGGCCAGTGCACAAGAGTGGAGGAGAAAGAGTGTGCCGCAGCTGTCAGAGTGGTCACGGCAGTGCCTGCCTACGGCTGGGATAGCGCAGGCCTGAGGAGGGATCAGCTGGTGGACGCCGACTTGGGACCACTCTTGAGAGAAATGGAGGCAGGGACAAGACCGACCTGGGAGGACATCGCACCAAGAAGCACCACATACAAGTTGTACTGAGCCCAATGGGACTTGCTGAAGATCAGAGAGGTCATGCTCTTCCGGGTATGGGAATCACCCGATGGGAAGACGCAGAGAGAACAGTTGGTACTTCCCTGGAGTAAGGTCCCAAAGGTCTTAGAGGAAGTGCGCGCTGGTGCTTCCGGAGGACACCTGGGAGCAAACTGAACGATCAACAAACTTCGACAGCGCTACTACTGGCTGAGGCTCCGAGTAGATGCTGCGAGATGTTGCCTTCAATGCCAAGTGTCGCGGCGAGTTGCGGCTCCCAGACTAGGAGCCGGGGTCGCATGCAGCAGTACAACGTCGGAGCGCCACTCGAAAGCATCGCTGTCGACATAGCTGGCCCATTTCCAGGGTCCGATTGAGGCAATAAGTACCTGATGGTGGTCGTGGACTACTTCACCAAGTGGCCAGAGGTGTATGCCATCCTGAACCAGAAGGCGAAGATGATCACAGACTGCATCGTGGAGCAACTGCTCTACCGTTTTGGGTTGCCGTTAGAGCTCCACAGCGATCAGAGCACCCATTTTGAGTCTAACCTAATGAAGGAGGCACTGGAAAGACTTGGAGTGAACAAGACCTGCACAACACCCCTACATCCTGAGTCGGATGGCATGATGGAGAGGTACATCTAGACCTTAGAAGAACACCTGAGGAAGTTTGTGGCCAGCCATCAGCGAGACTGGGACATCAAGGTGCCACTGTTCTTGCTGGCCTACCGCTCGTCATCAAAGACCACTGGGATGACACCAGCCTGCTTAATGTTCGGCCGAGAGTTATGCCTCCCTTGTAATCTGGCTTTTGGGAGCCCCCCGGATCTAAAACAGCCAGCAACCGAGTATGTGGAGAACGTGGTGGACCATCTCAATGACATGCATGAGATGGCTCGTCAGAACATCCAGAAGGCAAGCGACCGCATGAAGACCCGATACGACAGGCAAGCTAACAGACAAGGGTTCCAGCAAGGTGACCTGGTCTGGTTGTACCACCCTACCCGAACCAAGGAAGGCTGCCCAAAACTTCAACAGTCGGGGCAAGGACCATACCGGGTGGTAAAGAGGATTAACGACGTGGTCTGGATCATCTGGCCTGCCACGATGGTGCTGTTTGGAACGACCATTCTTGAGGAGGTAGCAGTGTCCCTAATGGCGGCGGCGATGCGCACAAAGGGTTCAGCGCAGAGAGGTAAGGGACAGATAGTGCAATGCGGAGATAAAAGCTTGCCGAAACATATAAAGAGACAGATAGCTGACTGGAAGTTTCGATTCCTTGTTTGTTACAGAATATTCCAGAAATGTCTAGTAATATGAGTAGAGGTATTTAAGGAAGCCACAACTCGCCAAGAGTCAGTCGTAAACAGTCGTATTGAGAGAGTCGAAATGGAACTTGATTCGTGAGCATACAGCAGTGTTTTGAAAGTAAACTCTTTGTTTGTGGGTGTGGCAGACGAAGCTGAAGATTGTAATTGTATATGTGACGTAATTCTGCTACTGTAAGGGTTGACCAAAGTGTATTTTTATGGAAATAAAGAACAATTTGAATTTCTGAATTGGACTTTTAATTCTACGAACCCACAAAGTCACAATAGTTTTTAATCAATGCTCTTGGTAGGTACTTATCTGCTGTTTTCAAAATAAAGGTGAGGAATTGGACATTAGACCTTTGTCCAGGTTGGTTCCTTTAAGCCTTTAATTAATCATTAAAGGAATTAGAGGGTCTCCTTCCTGTTCATGTGGTGCAGCTCTTAGTAATCACATATCAATTATGTTATAATAAAAAGGTGACTCTTTAATTGCTTCTATAATTCTGAAGACTTAAAGTAACTGATCCAAACAAAATTATGTGATGAACTAAAGGGAAGGGCTGCTCACCAATAAGCATTGGTCAGCTTAGTGGGTTATTGACCTGGACTGATATTTCTTCCTTTCCATATATCAGAACCCCTCTTTTACCTTTCCTATCCAGTCATTCTTGACTCAACTCTTGTTTTCTTCGACCCTGATTGTATTATAGTATTCGAGGCTTAGGGGATGATTTCATTTTCTTTTCTGTTCATACCTTTCTCTACTTAGGGTGATGTAGCCATCACTTATGCTGCCCAATTTTAAACAGTTATAAAGAAGTTAACTAAAAGCACTCCAGGCATGAAAAGTTATGAAAGGTAAAAATAAGACTCGCAAGAGATAATATTGAATACAGAAAGTGGCTGAGAATACTCCATGCTTAAGTATATAAGAGTTTACAGAGAAACCAAAATGAGAACTACAGATATTTACAAAATCTGCTCAGAAAAGACTTACCTTGAACATGTTATGATTAAGCATTTTATCTAAAAATTCAAGGCACTCAATATCCATAAGGAATACTTCTGGACCCCTATTATCTCTCTCTACTGTAGCAACAATCTTTGCCATAATAAACATATGGATAAGTGATGAATGTGGCAAACATAAATATTTCATATAATTTATAAAAGTTTTTAATTGCTGCAAATTTCGAGCAACAAACTGTCCTTTATTTCTGAAACAAAGAGATTTTGCATATTATTAAAAAAATTACAGCAGTACATGTATTTAGTACAATTACTTTAATCTTAGTCTCCCGATATCCATTAGATTTATAGCACCATTATAACTATGATTACACTTTACACACATAATAATTCAACATTCACAACAAGTAAAGAACTAATTAAATGTTAAAGTATGTGTTCAATGGAGAGCTCATTTACCAAGAATGGAAAAATTCCACTACCCGAAAATGGTATGTAATTATCAATGGTGATGATGATATGAAATATGCACAAAGTTGAATGGATAAACTATATTTTTTTAACCCATCGGTATTTTTTTAAATACCCTAATGGCTACCTCAGAAATCTGATTTAAATCCTCGTATAACTGTGCAAGGGCATTATGAATTTTACAAATTCACACAAAATCAACCACTATAATTTTATTTCCTGAATTTGTATTTTCATGCACTATGCTGGAAGCATTGACTTACTGATTTTGATGACCTAATATGATTATTATGTGTGGTAAATCTCAAAACAGTTCTCCAAATGAAGGGCAACAACAATTTTTGTTTTATTAAAACCTTTCACTATTTTTTCTATTATAGTATACAAAACATCCCTCTTGGCTTTTCTTGTCTATAGGTAGAATGTGGATTGGCAAAGGGATTTTTTTTGTTTTTTGTTGTAATTTACATCCTCCAACATTAAACCATATTGGACGATGAATTTAATGGGTGAAATGATGCTCAAATGTGTCCGGGGTCGATGGAGCTTAGAGTTACCTATCATTCGTCTTTCAGGTAAGGGAAACCCTGGAAAAAACCTTATCCAAGTAACTTTCTCCGACCGAGATTCGAACTTGGGACCTCTTGAACTTGAGGCAGACGCGCTACCATCTATGCTACCGAGGCGGGCAAACTCTAGTAGTCTTACACTTTAAAGCAGGTAATGGATGACCTTGGTTCTTAAGTCTGTGTAGTTTTAGGATTCATCTTGTAAAACACAAGAGGAGGCAGAAAAATAATTTCCTATAACCTCAATCTGTGTGTCATACACGAAACAAACCTGATCGTACATACTGACACCTACCATTCACTTCTAATACTCAAGGGCATCCTCTGACTTATTTTTCTCCACTCTGATGCCTAGCCTTTCCTTCTCAGTTTGCTTACTGCTTTGCTGACCAATTTATTAGAAACTGCGCATGCTCTATTGTTTAATGTACTAGGCAGATACAGACTGTACAGGACTGAGGCTGTTGCAGCAACAGATGACATACTGACTGCTGCAGCAGATGACATTAAGTGCCAGAAGTCTATATTTTACAGCTTGGTGAACCACAGTCAGTTCTGCCATGTAGGCAATACTGAAAGAATGAAGCTTATAGAAGCACATGATATAGATCTTTCAAAACAAACATCACATTGAAGCTTCACCAGCAGAACTGTCTATGTAAATAAATTGTTATTGAAAAATATGATAATTTATGCAAAGAAAAGTCTATAGGTGGTAACAGAGGTATCATGTTTATCTAAATCAGACAGCTGAAGGCCGATGACTGGGAAGGTATGTTTCCAAAGCATAGATGTGCAGCAGACCAAAGGCAAATGAAGAGCAAAAATAAATATACCTCACACACAAAGGAGGCAAGAATGATTTCCATATGAAAAGACTTAGAGCGTGTAGTCAACCAACGCCATAGCATTAGTTGCATAACTGCCATTAGAAGATTCTATGCAATAGTGCAGTAAGCACCAGTATACATGCAAATACCAGCATGTTGAAGAATTCAAAGAGGGTTGCATGTTGTAACTGTTGGATAACCATTGATGAACCATGGAGTCATAAGACAGACAATTTTCTGCCTCCCTAATTTGTTCCACTTATGACAAGGATTAGATTTAGGGGTAAGGACTTCAGTATGAAATATTACGGCCCCATTTAAGTGAACAATCTAAGAATAGATTAAGAAATTTTGTAAAAAGAACAAAAGCTAACAGATTACCTTCTAGAAACAAAGACTAATCTATGTGTATGGTATGCTTCCTAATAAAATATAAAAGATCTAAATGTATTAAAGAAAAAAAACCTTAGGTCATTCCTATTAGTTCATTTTATACAGTTGCAGAGTTCCTGGAAATGTGATTATGTAAAATATGATAGTTAATGTAATTAATTAATAGTTTCTAACCATGAAAATAACTGTATGTTGTACACTTTTAGTTAGGAATAGGATTTTACTGTATGCGTTCTTGTAATTTTTATTTGTTTTTTGCTTGACGAAACCATAAAAATGAAATTATTTTAAGCCGCCACGGTCACCGCTGCCGCCCCCACCCCCACCGCCCCACCCCCACCGCCCCCCCGCCACCACCATCACCACTACCACAACCACCACATATAGAAAACATGAAGTTCTTTTATCCACTCAAATCAAATCAGTTATTCAAAATCACCTGTAGTTGCTTGATGAGATTAACATTGGTGCCGTAGTAAACTGCAAAATTATCTACATACAGGCATACATGTATGGATAGAAAATACTTTTAATTACAATTGAAAATAGAATGTCACTTAATACTCAACCCTGCTATACCCCATTTTCAAGTGTATATCTCTAAGAATCTTAGACTGTTGTTCCAAGTTTAATTCTAAAGTAGTGCTCAGACAGCATCTCATCCTTGCACTGTCCTGTTCACTAAACAAATTTATTTATTTCTTACATTCTATAAACATTAAAACATAAACCTACTATCTGTTTCAAATGGGATGATGTTTGTCCTTGAGCGCTGCTAGGTGAGCAACCAATCATAGTCCTGCAGTGTTGTCATATTGCATTCACCTTAAGTGGTGAGACGAGTCCAACCTAATCAATCTCTATTAAATACCATTTGCGCTTAGACAAAACTTCAGATTTTGCCACAACTGATCCATGTGGAAGGTAGAGTAATGTATATAATATAACAGTGAATACCCCATAATTATAGCTCAAATAGTTTTTCTAATACAAATTAATAAAGCACTATTCTATTATAACAATGCATCGCAACATAAGCACTGTAATCAACAGAATATTGGTTGGCATGTTATGCGTGTACGTATATTTGTAATTACTCAGGACTGAAACAGAAACATTTGACATGATATGATAAAAGAATCACTTTGAATAACCCAACGTGTTTGTTAAATTCAAGCGAGAGGGAACAGTGCACTTCCTCCTGGCCAAGCAGAATGAGTCTGGTCACATATCTTTGTTTATGAATGGTTTGTAATCTCTATTTATTCTAGAGAGTTCAAAGCAGTATTATTCAGTTGTTCTTTTGTTTAAAAAAATGTAAAAGTGTATCAGCTCAAATAGTTTTCATAACATAAAGAAATATCAATATTTTTACCTATGCATCACTGTCATTATTGGTTGGTTTGTGTGTACATATACTTGTAATTACTCAGAACTGAAATTTATACTGCCACCGGTCGTATTATTTTATTGCTGGCGCAGGCTGAGGCCGGCAGTGGGCGAGCACTGGCGCTTGCCGAGAGAGAGACAGATGCGGGGAGAGAAAGATGCAGAGTGATGTCTGGATAGTTCTTTCCTTCTCTTGCTGCCATGAAAGGCCTTGAAATGTTGGCGGCTTTCTAGAAACAATGACTGGAAGTATAAAAGCCTGCAAGAGTTGAGTTGCCAGTCAGTTGCTAGTGAGCTGTTACTTGTGTGTGTGCAGCTATTTGAAGTGTACCGCAAGTGATTTCTTTCATTTGTCTACATGTGGTGAAGCAACAAGAGACCTTGAAGACTGTGTTTGTGTATGTTACATCATTCTGCTGCTGTCAGGGTTGTACAAAGAGTTTTTTTTACTTGCAATAAAGAGCATTTTAAATTCTTGCAAACAAGACTTTTAACTCTGTAAACCCACAAAGTCACAATAGTATTGACATGACGTGATAAAAGAATTACTTTGAATAAGCCAAGGTGTTAAATTCGAGAAATAGAAAACACTTCATTTCCTGTTAGCCTGCAGAATGTTGTATACCTATATTTATGAATAAATGCTGGATAAGCAGCGTTTATCTCTCATTCTTGTTACAAACCTTAAGATATGTCTCTCCCTAATTTGGATTTCCATTCATTCTAGAAAATATTGACTTTTCATTCTTGGGAATATAATGTTTGAACATCCATATCTTCTAGTCTGTCTCTTATTATTTTCCAACCTTGCTTCACTAATGTGTATTATAGTACCCACATTTTGCTTAATACATATATCATCAACAGATCTTTAATTTTTCCAAACCATGTCTATGTTTCTGAGCTTTTTAGAAATACAAACACGTGTTTAATGGCTCATTGTGTGGCAATTATAGAATCCTAAAAATAATATATTAATATTCTTTCAATTATTAGTCCAGTAATGTTCCCTTTCCAAGTGGAAAAATTATATTTCACCCAAAAATTAAATACAGAGGTTTCACCAGATTCAATTACCAAACTTGGTACTTAGGTTCAGCATCTTCCAAGGATGGGATAAAGATTTTCATGAGAATCCCCCCTCAAAACTACACTATACATGGGACAATTGTGTATCTTTTCAAAAATGGTTCTACTAATTTTCATTAAAATAACATATTTGCAAAGCAAATAAAATGTTTGAATGAGTAGAGCCAGACTGACAAATGCAATGCCATAGCTGGGATTTGGCATTGAATCCTGGCTATGGCATTGAATTTTTCAGTCTGGCTCTACTCATTCAAACCTTAGCCTACACACGGCTAGTGTGAAAGAAATGATTATTTCC
Organism: Mantis religiosa; assembly: GCA_030765055.1. NCBI lineage: Eukaryota > Metazoa > Arthropoda > Insecta > Mantodea > Mantidae > Mantis > Mantis religiosa. The sequence goes on along the minus strand of CM060948.1, from coordinate 50,883,963 downwards.
ATTAATTTACCTAAAATAAAAACATAGTGGTTGAACTATGAAGCCTGGGACTCAAGTATATACAGCATAGTAAGTCGCCACAAAAGGTGCATGTCTCATAGCATATGAGAACCCCTAGTGGACTACCAGGAAACATATGAGTGGTTTAGAGCAAGCGCACAGAGAAAGGGAGATCCGTGTTTCAAATCCCGGCTATGGCATTTAATTTTTGAGTTTGGCTCTACTCATTCAAACCTTAGCCTACAAACAGCTAGTGTGAAAGAAATGATTATTTCCATCAATTTACCTAAAATAAAAACATATTGGTTCAACTATGAAGCCTGGGACTTAAGTACTTAGAGCATAGTAAGTCGCTACAGAAGGTGCGTGTCTCAAGCATAAGAGAACCCCTAGTGCTCTACCAGGAAAAATACGAGTCAGTTGGAGAATTTAATGTCATCATCACATTGGCCATACTAGTTCAGTGGTTTAGAGCAACCGCATGGAGAGCGGGTGATCTGTGGTTCATATCATGGCTATGGCATTGAATTTTTCAGTCTAGCTCTACTCATTCAAACCTTAGCCTACACAGGGCTAGTGTGAAAGAAATTATTATTTTCACCAAATAAAATGTGTATCTTAAATGTTTCTTGAAATAGTCTGTGAATTATTCTTTGTTCTGAATAACTTCTGTATAAATAGTACATCATAAGGAATAAAACGAAACTTCACTGCACAAATAATGTAGATCTTGTCAAAGCACAAAATTGTGTCACTTATTATGTATGTATTTCAAATGGGATGTTTGTCCTTGAATACTACTAGGTGAGCAACCAATCGGAGTTCTGCGGTGTTGTCATATTGCATTCCTCATAACTAGTGTGTGACGAGTGCCAGCTGAATCTATCTCTAATAAATACTATTTGAACTAAGACAAAAGTTCAGATGTGTTCCATGAGGAAGCTAGAGAGTAATGTATCTAACATAACCATAAAAACCCCATAGTTTTAGCTCAAATAGCTTTCTTAAGGGGAGGCATCTATGAAAAAATGCTAAAATCCAGAGTTTATATCAATATTGCTTGAAATTTCGTCAGTAGGTGGGGTGTAGGGAATCTAATTAAGCTTTCAAAATGCATCTTTCTATCTTAAATGGTATTAATGGAAATTAATTGTTCTTTAACAATAGCCATGTGTAGGACATACTATGAAAGGGTAGAGCCAGATTGAAAAATTCAATGCCATAGCCGGGATCTGAACCACGGATCTTCTGGTCTCCGTCCATCTGGTCTAAACCATTGAGCTAATATGGCCAATGTGCCAACATGACATTAAATTCTCCAACTGACTCGTGTTTTTCCTGGTAAACCACCAGGAGTTCTCATAAACACATGAGAAAACTACCTTAATGGTGACTTACTATGCTATAAATACTTTAAATAGTATTTTTTTTTTTAAAAAAGGGCTTTTTATCATGTAATTTTTCAATGCTATAATAAAGTCTCAAGTCACAGAGTTTTTCTTTTAGAAACTTTAAATTTTAGATTCAGGTTTCTATGGGCATCAGTTATAAAAGTTGCTATACTTTTAAGGTGTGTGTCAAGTATTTTTGGAAAAAAAAAAAAATTTTATGTGTGAATATATTAAATTTTCCTTTTTTTTTTCACTTTTGAGATTTAAAATTCAATAATAAATAAGCATTTTCATAACATTAAGTATAAACAGACTGATAAATAGGCCATAGCAAATCATTTTGGTATTTAAACATGAAATAAATCCAGAAGTTAAATTATTAAAACAATTAAATGGTGCAATAGATTTAATGGTTTGGGAAAAGATATTTAGTTTAATAAACATCGCCTAATGAATTTTGAAATACCAGCAGTCAATTCTGTTTTAAAATTTGTTTTATTCTCAGATTTTGTTAGTACTAACAAGAACATAAACATCTAGTGGTTATAATGGTGATGACAGTTTTGTTGGTTTCGGCTGATGATGTGGAAGAATTTCAATGAAATTGTGATCCCGAATTATTTATAAGAAAAGTGTCATAATTTCTTATAAGTTAAGTTTTAAGTTACAAATTGTTATATTTGTATATAATTGTTTGCTTCACTGTTAATAGCTTCATATTTTAAGTATTTAATAAATAAACTATTTAATATAAATCAACAAAAATACCAACTCTTATTAAATATTTATTTAGGAATATGTATGGTAAGTTTCATACAAGTTCATTGAGAATTGCAAAAGTTAGAGCATTTTGAAGATAGAAAAATGTTGAAAAATTGAAAGTGGAGAAAAATGAGTTTAAAGATTTAAATAGAAATTACACTACTTGGTGTACTTTGAAATCCCCATGCATCATATGCAGGCCAAACAGCTATTACCTCCTTTCTCTTTAATTTGGTTGCCCTTGGCTCTTTTTTTTTATAATTTTTCTATCTACAATAGTTTAACAAAAAACAAAAAAACAAAAAAATTGACTTATTTGCTGCAATTTCTTTACATTAGGAAACATGTTACCTTCTCTACAATCTTTGTTATAAATGATTAACACTTTGGATTCTGATTCCTTCGGACAATAGTTACAAAACTGTGTGTACTCATTTGCCTATGTCTAATGGCTCTGGAGGAGAAAATTTACGGAATATTGTCGCAAGCGCATTGTAGAAGCGAGACGGTGTGAGGGACGAGTTCAAAAGAGACGGGCAGTGCAGTGTGGGGATAACAGTTTGCCAAATGGTGGGGGGAAGGAGACAGATTTCTGGAGAGTTCGTCTTCCTTCTAGCGCCGTCTTGATTGTTTGAAAACATTCCATGAATTTCTGGAATAGTGAGTAGCTATAAAAGGAGCTGCCGCCTGCCACTGACAGACAGTTGGTAATTGGACATGTGTGCGTGAACAGCTGTGTGAACTTCGTTTGTGGTTGATGACCTTGCAAGTTGTATGATGTATGTGAGATAATTCTGGACTGTCAGGTTAACCGAAGTGTGTTTCTACGGAAATAAAGAGTGGGGTGGGTTTTAGGGTGGAAATAAAGAGTAATTTTTAGTGTTTGTAACCTGGACTTTTAATTTCACGAACCCACAAAGAATTTTCTTGAATTTTTGTCAGTTTTCTGTTTTCAATACCAATTATTAAGCTTTTGATATACAGCAATAATGATACCAATTTTTATTGATAACTTATCTAGGAATATACATATATGTAAAACTTAAAGAAATTTGTAGCAAACTTCAGTATCTGGAGTATTAGCAGTATTAAAAAATTGCTAATAATTTGACACAAAGAAAAATTAGTTTGAAGCTATAAATATAAACATTTTTTTTTTCTTTGTTTCTATGAAGACCACTCAGCTAGTTTATTATCCTCTTCTTCTTTTAATTTAGTTACTTTTAACTGCTTCCTGGCAGATTTATATTTGCTCAATGAACTTTGAGCACTTTGTTTTAGCTTTCACCTATCCCTAATACTGCTTATTTTCTTGCTATCAGAACTTACTTTGTTTGATGCAACTTTTAGCTTAACATTTAGACTAGCTTTATAACTGATATTAATCTCACTAACAGCTGCAGTCAATGCAATTTGCAATTTCTTTCTTGATACAAAAATTTCTTTGTGACATTTACTCCATGTAAAGTTTCATTAGCATTGTGTGTTTCTCCTTTGATGCAACTTTCCAGTAGAGTAGTACTAATTAATCTCTTTATTTTTGTTTATGAGATGGAAATTGTAAGTAGAATATTTCATGCATTTTAAAACCGTGGTCATACAAAACTTCTGCATAGAAATATGACCCTTACAAAATGCCCTGAAATGCATCAACCATTCTTCTATTTACAGTAAAAGGTGACCCACTAGAATCACTGGTAACTCTTGAGCTATAATATCTTTTCACTTAACATTTACCTTAAGCAGAGCATTCTAGTATCATTACTGTCATTATATAGAATAAAAAGAAGTATTTCAGAAAGTGGAGTGCCATTGTTACTAAAATTAGGCAAGTGAGTCAACCTTGTATATACTTTTCTCCACTTACAAGTTTTTTATGAAGACTAGTTTCTGGGGACTTCTACCCTATTGTCAGTTCTGTGGTTGACTGATGATGCATCCGGTGTCTGCATCTGGCTTGGTGTTGTGCTGCCATCTAACGTCCTGGTAAGTTTGCTGACGTCATCTACCGCGGGAATTTCAAAATTCATCAAGAGGTCCTGTTTTTTCGTAATAAATATGTTTTCCCAAATCTGTAGTTCCAGAGGTTTCTTTGCCTGTTTGATCAGTTCTATTTCTTGTTTTATGTTGTGATTCTCAGACCAAAAGTGATGTGCTATGGCCGACTTGTCCATTTGTTTGAATTTAATATTTCTGAAGTGTTCTTTCATTCTTGTTCCTAGATTCCTTTTGGTCTTACCAATGTATATCTTGTCACAATCCTGGCAACTCATTTGGTAAATGCCTGATAATTAAGTTTTCGGTGTGCTATTTTTTAGAGGGTGGTTTAGTAAGTTGCGGATGTTATGTTTGTTTTGAGGGGCTAATTTTCTGTTGAAGCTCTTAAATATCTTTTCAAATTTTTTGAAGTATTTTGGATGAAATGTAAATTTTCCATATCTGGTGTTTGGGTTTTCTAGTTTTTTTAATGCAGTAATGTCCCTTAAGTTTTTGTTTCTTTTGTGTCTGTAGATCAGTTTTTTGATGAAATTTGTGTTATAGTTGTTCAGTTCGGCAACCTGGTGTATGTGAGCGTATTCCTGTTCATATTCTGCTTTTGTTAGCGGAATGTTGATTAATCTGTGAACTAAACTATGGAATACTGCATATTGATGTTGTACTGGGTTGAATGGGTTGCATTTAATGTAATTGTCAACATGTGTTGCTTTTCGGTATATTCCAAATTGTAATCCTGTTGGTGTTCTAATGATTTTCAAATCTAGAAAAGGTAGCCATTCATCCTGCTCTACTTCAATGGTGAAAACTATGGATTTTTCTTGTAGGTTTAGCAACTTTATAGCATCCTCGGTTAGTCTTCTAGGGACTATCGCAAACACATCGTTGACATATCTATGCCAACATTTGAAAATATGTGGAAAGGCTTTAGTAATGTGTGTTTCCAAATTACTCATGAACAGATTAGCTAGTAATGGTGAAAGAGGGTTACCCATGGCCAAGCCTGCTGTTTGTTGGAAGATCTTGCTGGAGAACGTGAAGCTGTTTTGTTCAATACATAGGGTGGTTAATTTGATGTATTCCTCTATTTTATCATCCGCAACGTTGCTTTTGGATAACCAGCCTTTCATCAATTTTGGAATTTTTTCTACTGGTATGCTCGTGAATAGAGATCTGATATCAAAGGACACCATCACCTCTTCAGTTTTTATAATTGTGTTTTCAATTTTCTTTACTAAATCAAATGAATTTTTTATGCTTAGAGATTCAAACTTTTCAAACTTGTCAAATTCTTCCACCAACCGTTTTGCCAGTTTGTAAGTCGGGGCATCTATATTGTTAATAATGGGTCGCATGCTGTTGTCTGTCTTGTGAATCTTAGGTAGGCAGTATAATTTTGGCAAATTAGGGTTGTTTACAATTATGCTATTTTTCATCTTATGTGGCACTACGGTATTTTCTTTAATTGCTTTTTTGGTGGTTTCTATGTATCCTTAATGGGTTTTTGGTTAGGGTTGTATATTCTGGATTTTGTTGTAGATGTTCGACTCGCTGGTTGTAATCATTTCGGTCCATAATGACTACCGTGTTTCCTTTGTATGCTTTCAGATATAAAACTGGTTTTTGGTTCAATGTTTGAATAGTTTCTTTATAGTTATTTTCCTGTTCGAATGTCATCCTCTTGAGAATTTCTAAGCATTTTGATTTAACTAATGTTTTTTCGCTAATGTTTTTTCATCCAAAATACTTCAAAAAATTTGAAAAGATATTTAAGAGCTTCAACATAAAATTAGCCCCTCAAAACAAACACAACATCCGCAACTTACTAAACCACCCTCTAAAAAATAGCACACCGAAAACTCAATTATCAGGCATTTACCAAATGAGTTGCCAGGATTGTGACAAGATATACATTGGTAAGACCAAAAGGAATCTAGGAACAAGAATGAAAGAACACTTCAGAAATATTAAATTCAAACAAATGGACAAGTCGGCCATAGCACATCACTTTTGGTCTGAGAATCACAACATAAAACAAGAAATAGAACTGATCAAACAGGCAAAGAAACCTCTGGAACTACAGATTTGGGAAAACATATTTATTACGAAAAAACAGGACCTCTTGATGAATTTTGAAATTCCCGCGGTAGATGACGTCAGCAAACTTACCAGGACATTAGATGGCAGCACAACACCAAGCCAGATGCAGACACCGGATGCATCATCAGTCAACCACAGAACTGACGATAGGGTAGAAGTCCCCAGAAACTAGTCTTCATAAAAAAACTTGTAAGTGGAGAAAAGTATATACAAGGTTGACTCACTTGCCTAATTTTAGTAATAATTACTGTCATTACTTACTTATTATGACTAGCAAACCTTTAAGTTTCATTATATTTTGCTTCAAAATAGCCACTTTACTGCTAACCTAACCTGATATGAATTGTACGCCTACTGTTGCAACAAGAAAGCAATATAATGTTAAATCAGGCTTTATTCCTATTCTAAACAACAGTAATCTAATATAAACTGCTATCCACAGCTTTCACTTGCATGTAAACCATACTTCACAAACACTACATGTAGAAATGTTTGTTTACTTTCAAAAGTAGTGGGAAACAAAGTGGGAAACAATAAATGAAAACAGAAGCAGGTATGTTCAGTAGCTTTCACAAACATCCAGAATATGTCTCTGCACATTACTACATGTATGGAATCAAACCGTGTAGTTTAAACATGAGAATTCCATCAATTTCTTTGCAAAACGCTAGCAAAGGCAATATAAATGGCCACGTCCGCGGCACACGGGCATTTAAATAATGACGTAGCAGCTCTTTAAATGGCACTAGGGCGTAACTGACAGCAGATTCTGAAACTACAAGGTTTAAACATAATTTTAAGGCAAAAAATGAACATGTCTTTTGTCATTTTTGACGAAATTTCACTGATGCCTCCCCTTAATACAAATAACGCACTATTATAAAAATGCATTGCGGCATAAGCACTTTAACGAATAACATTATTGTTTGGTATTTATGTGTGTATGTATATTTGTAATAACTTAGAACTGAAACGTAAATATTTGACTCTCTAGAGAGTTCAAATCAATATTATTCAGTTCTTCTTCCATTTAAAAATCAGAGAAAAGTGTACCAGCTGGATCAACCTGCAATTGAAATGAGACATGAGGTAATCCACTTTCCCTCATTTACACTGCCAGTACAAATTATTCATGAAGAAATTGACATGGTAAAACAAAACTGGGAAGACTGTATGAGACATGCAGATAAACTACATGACGACTTTTAGAAAAGAATAGCACGTGACCAGATATTTGAACCCATCATCATAAATATGCAATACTTGGATGAAGACAATAACAATGATGAATCGTCTTTTGACATAAGTGACATTCACAGCTATATGGATGTGTCACTGGCAGTTCTGTTGGATTAGAAAAATAGGCAATTCACAAACTATAATTACAATTACAGCATTTAAAACATGTGCTTAATATGTGAATATCCATGTTGCAATTGTGATTTTAACAACTGCATTATTACAAAAGTTTGGAAAATTCACTTTGGGTTCCCTTACATTTAGCGCCATGGTCTAGAATAATATGCGAGAGAGAGGGAAATATGAAAAAATTGGGAGGGTAGCAAGGTCGCAATGGTGAGCATATAGGAGTAATGACCTCAAGAGATAATGATGGCTCTCGCTGAGTCTAGCCTGAGACTTCGTAGAAGCAACACCTACGGACTTCGAGCTTCGACCTTCGTGAAAAGCCTATCTAGCCTCTTGGAGGCGAGAAGAAGGTACCTGAGCCTGCTAGAGCTTCAATTACTTAACAAAGTGACTGGGTAGAACAGTAAGACCGCAGCCAACAGTCCTTGTGACTGGTTTTTCGGCACCCTTTAAGGGTAGGTCCGCTACTGTTCCTGCTTCTCAGCGCCCTAGACTTGTTCTTTTATATTCTTATTCTTCTTTCCTCTTATCACTCATCACTATCACGCAAAAAGGAGCCACAGTACCCATTTTTATTTACTTCACCACACTCTCTCCTCATAGGTCATTTCATTGCCCTCCCTAAACCTCATTGGTCACTCCATTGCCCTCCCTGATTGGCCTTCATATCAACAGTTACTGATCATGCCAACCACCAAATCATCAAATGTAGCCACCATGACACAAAAACCCTGCCCTGAAAGTGACATCACGCCTCCCACTGAGAAAGTGGACCCCACCATCTACTACTACCTCAAAGGCGGCGACCTACGCACCTTCATGGGAAAGGAACTGGTACAAAATCCATCGCAACCACTAGCCAGCGACATACATGCTCTCCTCCTGCAAGAACTAAATGCCAGAAATCTGTACCTAAACAAAGCAGATGAGCTGGTAATTTCAGCTGCTGGAACCAGCGAAACCATCGCCATCTCTGAATTTCAGGTGTATATGGCACACCGCGCTCGTGTGGCCGCCATCACTGAAATGTTGTGCAAACATGCTAACAATTCAGCAGCTTGGCACACTGTTTCAAAACGTTCTGCAAGATCTTCGGAACAAAACCCATCCACCAGCGCCACCATCACCTCAAACAGCTATGCTGTTCTGTCCCCAGAGGAGCCCCTAGAACCACATACTACGGGAGCTCAAACTAAGCGAAGGAAATGCAGCAGCCCCATCCCACCAGCTGATGCTGAAATGGAAGATGATTCTACTGTTTCTGCTACTGCACAACAAGCACCGCCCTCAGCACCTCGAGGACGTCGACCCACTTCCATCTTCCTGCGCAACCCTGCTGATGCCAGGACAGTGCTGTACACTAGTACAGAGGCAACATTTGAAATAAAAAATCTGTGTGGCACGGCCGCCCTTCTACCTGCCATGGCTAATGACCACCGCAACCTCCGTAAGCACCTGGAGGAGCACAAAATCGAAGGTGTCACTACCCTCCTGCCAGAAGAACGATATCTACACGTCACCGTGAAGGATGTTCCCGCCTTTGTCATGGTTGAAGAGGTACAATCCCACCTCTCCAGTAAGGGTTACTCAGTGACACGTGTTGCCCAGCTGACCACCAGAGGCCCGAACCCTCAACCGCTGCCACACTTCAGGGTGGCCTTACAAAAATCCGACAATGCCAGAGACATATACAAAGAGACACGGATGTTTCACGCCACAGTGCGGGTAGAGCCCTACCGCCCACCACCACGCCCGCAGCAGTGCACGAATTGCCAGCAATTCACTCACAATGCTGCTGGCTGTTTACTTCAACCAGTTTGTACCTTCTGCGGCACTTCTGGCCACAAACGTGTCAACTGTACACAGCTGGGTATTCCTGGAGCCAAACCCCGCTGCTATAACTGTGGAGATGCCCACTATTGCCGTTATGCCAAGTGCCCGGTGTGGCAGGAGGCCAGACTGGAGCTTCTCACATCCAAGAATGGGCAGATGTCCAAATACAATGCCCGACCCAGAGTGCCACACAATGCAGAGCTACCACGAGAGGCATTCACCGGAGCACGCTACCCCGGACTTCCACCAAGACAGCCCATTAAATACCCCAGTTATGCAGCGGCTGTCACAAACACACCAGTTAACGAGCATCCCTCTGCTACAGCCGCCACCACTAAACAGAACCCCAAACCAACACCATTGGTTCCATCCTCTGATCAGGTGCCAACACCTCAAAATGCTGTTCGACAGGTCCCCTCATCCAAAACCAAACAACAGCAACAACCTCTACCACAACAACAACAGCAAACTGGTCATCAAAATCATTCCAAAAGCCTACCCCATCAGCAAACCTCAGCACAGCCTACAGCTGAACCCAGTGCTGCCCAACCACTATCCACCATCCCCAGTGAGACTTTCCTTGTTACCATGCAGCACATTCCAATTGCCCTGCAGCCTGCCTTTGCTGCCTACTTAGCGGAATCTATCCGCTCCCGTAAAAGCAATATCCACCCATACACCATGCTTATACATGCCGTCCTAAACTTCATGCTCTATCATGGCTGCTAATTCTAGCTTTGCTACAAACTACCTCTCCTTAAAAATCTGCAGCTGGAATGCCAACGGTCTGCGACGCAAACTAGCGGAGCTTTCCAACTTTGTTGCCGTCAAAGGTGTTCACATCCTTCTAGTGCAGGAGACACATCTAACTCCTTCCATCAAAGCCCGCATTCCAGGCATGGTATGCTATCGCTCCGATAGGGCCGACGGCTATGGTGGCACTGCCATCTACGTGAGTCGCAATCTACGGCATCACACGCTCCACATTACTCCAGCTTCACCATTGGAAGCAACTGGTGTTGAGATCGAGACCAACAAGGGTCCCCTTTGGCTTTTCTCTGTCTACATCCCCCCCGGACACCCGCTGCCTCCAGATACTCTCGATTGCCTCTTTGCATCTCAACAGGCCACTATAGCCATGGGAGACTTCAATGCCAAGAGTCCGGCTTGGAACTCTACCACTCTCAATCCCCGTGGCGCTCTTCTTGAGCGCTACATACAAAACAATAACTTATCTGTCCTTTCTTCTTCCTCGCCCACCATCCATCATGGTGACTGCCACCCACCTGATTGGCTTGACATAGCCATCCTCAAGCACATCCGACACCACCCCTATCTCTACTCCTTACCGGAGTTATCATCTGATCACTACCCACTACTACTGCTCTTCCAATCCCGTCCCACTCTCAAGGCGAAACGCCTCTTTCCCAACCCTCGCCGCACCAACTGGCAATCATACAAACAGCATATGGAAATCCAACCAACACATCTAGCTCCCTCCTCTACTAAGGAAGAGGCAGACGCTCTAATCTGCCGGATAACATCAACTATTTCTATGGCAATTAAGCAGTCGACACCCTCTGCTCGTTCACACACACAAACTGCTCGCAAGCTTCCCAAGCACCTTCGGGAGCTTATAGCTGCAAAGAATACGGCCAGACGGAGAGCACAACACACTGGCTCCCCCACGGATAAACGGACTTACAAGCAACTCTGCCACCGTCTGAAATTAGAACTGGCTGAAACGAGGATTGGGAGATCCGCCTTGCCTCACTCAACACAGAAGACCAATCGCTCTGGCGCCTATCCAAGGCCCTTCTGCGCCTTCCAACACAGGATAAGCCTCTGCGTCATGGACCCATTCTCGCCCAATCAATCCGTGAGAAAGTGGAGCTAATGGGAACTTTCCTCGAAACCACCTTCCATCCTGCCACCACCTGCAACCAGGACCATGTGCAGCAAATAACAGCTGAAGTCTTCCACTTCCTCTCTATACCATACGACCTCACTGGCATTCCTCAAACCTCTTTAACGGAGATTACATCACTTCTCTCCTCTGTGCCACCATATAAAGCCATGGGATACGACAATATTCCATATGCCGCACTCAAAGCTCTCCCTAACAACTGGCTGGAGCTTCTAGTCCATCTCTTTAATGAGCTACTCACACTGGCATACTTCCCCAGAGCCTGGAGGCATGCTAAAATCATCACCCTCCCTAAACCCGGCAAAGACACCTCCACGCTGGAAGGACATCGTCCCATCAGCCTTCTGCCGACAATGAGCAAGCTCTTCGAGAAGGTCATTCAAGCACGGCTGCAACAAACCATCTCAGCGGAGTCAATACTGTGCCAGGAGCAATTTGGCTTTCGTCAGCAACATTCCACGGTACATCAACTTCTTCGTCTAGTCGACGAAATCATCAAAGGTTTCAACAACAAGCACTTTGCTGTAGCCTTATTCCTTGACCTCACACGCGCCTTCGATTCCGTCTGGCACGAAGGCCTCCTCAACCGCCTGATTCACTATAATTTTCCACCATATATCATCCATCTCATCCACTCCTATCTTCAAAAACGCACCTTCAGCGTCACCAAAGAAGACATTTCTTCCGCCTCCCACCCTATTCATGCAGGAGTCCCCCAAGGGAGTGTCCTTGGCCCCCTGCTCTTCCTCATCTTCATCAACACCTTGCCCTCCTATCAAGGCTGTACGTTGTACCAGTTTGCTGACGATACTGCCATAACCACTGCATCCACACGACACCAAGTTGCTGTAAATCGACTTCAGATCTATGCAGACAACCTCACAACCTGGTTCAATACCTGGCGCCTCACTGTGAACCCAACCAAGTCACAGGCAATCACCTTTACAAGGCGCACGGAGGCTGATGTCGCAGAGCTTCACATTGCTAGTGGATCTGTTCACTGGTCCACCATAGTCAAATATCTTGGAGTCACTCTGGACCAGAAGCTCACCTGGAAGGCCCACATCGGCAACGTATACAGCAAGGTTGCACGCAAGATGGCACTTCTCTACCCCTTATGTCACCGAAACTCTGCCATGTCACTTTCTAACAAACTACTTCTCTATAAACAAGTCCTCCGTCCTGTTCTCACCTATGCCTGCCCAGTGTGGGCCACTGCTGCAAAAACCCACATGTACCACCTTCAAACCCTTCAAAATCGCTTCTTACGCATCGCTGTCGATGCTGACTGGTACATCCCTAACATCAATATTCACCGTGACCTTTCCTTTCCACTCCTCACAGACTACATGCTCTCCCTTTCACAAAAATTCTTTGACTCTCTTCCACACAATTTCAACGCCTTCATCCGCGGCCTCGGGGAGTACGATATTGACCCCGGGGAGCGTTACAAGCATCCCAGGCTTCTCCTACATCGACCCTAATATCATCATCCATTGAAAACAAAATATATTCTCATCATCTCTTTAACATATTCATCATCTCTCTAATTTCTTCTATTAAACATCTCACTCTAACCAACTCCCCAAAGTAATTAAAGCATAACCTCCCTACCACAATGCCACTGTCTACCACCGTCTTTTCTTCAAACTTCACCTTTCAACCAGTAAAGGACCTAGTCCTGGAATGGTATCTGTCGGAAGGCCCCACCACCTTTGGTGGGATCCCCTTCCAACGACAATTTCGCTCGTCTCGTCTCAAGAGATAATGATACGAAAAAGAAAGACAGAAAAAAAAAATAGACAAATAGTGACATTGATCAGGAAAAATAGTAAGAATAAACACAGTTAGTATAAAAAGTTGATGTGATAAATATATGGAATTAGTTAAGTATTGTAGTAACAGTTTACTAATGCCACATAATGACTAACCTGATGTGATCATAGAGATGCCCAAAAATACCAGCTCTGGATGAGCTTCGAATGCCGGTGCAAGTGATGTTGAAGTTCGTAGAGTTACGATTAAAATTCCGAAGTTCTGGACCAATGTACTAGAAATTTGGTTTTACCAGATTGAAGTACAAGTCACAATAAAATAACATCTAAAGAGATTAAATTTAATTACTTGGTGTCTCAGAGCCAAAATATATGAAAAATATTTGGGACATTATCACAAGTAACAATGACACAAATGAATATTTTGCAGCAAAGGAAAGGTTTCTCAATATTATTAAGGAAAGGAAGACAGGCATCAACTTCGGAGACTTAAAACCAAGCCAGTTGCTGTGTAGAATGCAATCCCTGGCCGGCACATATATCTCAAAGTTTTAAGGATGCTGTGGTTAGAAAAACTCAAAGTTTCAATAAAGAATGTGTTATTAGTTAGTGATGAGGATTTGGAAGAGGTTGCAATTATGGCCAATAAAATACTAGAAATGAATCCGCATAACACACTTGATTGTACTACAAATTCCTCTTGTTAGTGTTCCAGTAAGAATGTTGCAACTATGGACGACCTAGTAGTGAAGATTGCTGCCTTGGAAGAACAGATTGCCGCTATCTCAATGGGCAAACATCATTCAGGAACAGCACTTTGAAGTCCCAAGTGAAGTAGAAGTTTGGCTCAAGATGCTACCCGGATAAATGTAAACAACCATGTAGTTGGAGCGAATCAAAAAACTCAAAACAGTCGCAGAATTAGCAGTGTTCTGCTGAAGAAAGTCAAGATTAATGCTGCAGATCCCAGTTATTTGTGAGGTCGTTGACTCCTACAAACATGCTCACATGCCTAACTGACAGCAGTCCAGAACTCTTCCCATTTGAAAGACATATTAGAATGTTTTAGTTAATAGATGGAAATTAATCATTTCTCCACACCAGCCATATATAGACTAAGGTTTGTTTGATAGTCAACATGAAAAATTCAATGCCATGGCTGGGATTTGAACTTCGCATCTCCTGGTTTCCATCCAGCCGCTCTAAACCTTGAGCTACCATGGCCAACGTGCCGTCCTGACATTAAAATCTCCATTTGACTCGTATATTTCCCCGGTAAACCACTAGGGGCTCTCTTATTCGAGATACACTGTGGCAACTTACTATCGTAAGTACTTGAGTCCCAGGCTTCATCATTTAACTCTTTATTATTTTACTTAATTGATGGAAATTAATCATTTCTCCACACTAGCCATATATAGGCTAAGGTTTCTTTGATAGAGTCAACATGAAAACCTCAATGCCATGGCCGGGATTTGAACCTCGCATCTCCCAGTTTCCATCCAGTCGCTCTAACCCTTGAGCTACCATGGCCAACGTGCCGTCCTGACATTAAATTCTCCATTTGACTCGTATATTTCCCCAGTAAACCACTAGGGTCTCTCGTATTCGAGATACACTGATTGTGGTGACTTACTATCATAAGTACTTGAGTCCCAGGCTTCATCATTTAACTCTTATTATTTTAGTTAATTGATAGAAATTAATCATTTCTCCACACTAGCCATATTTAGGCTAAGTTTTTTTTGAAAGATAGAGTCAACATGAAAAACTGAATGCCATGGCCGGGATTTAAACCTTGCATCTCCTGGTTTCCGTCCAGTCGCTCTAACCCTTGAGCTACCGTGACCAATGTGCCGTCCTGACATTAAATTAATTCCATCAATTAACTAAAATAATAAGAGTTAAATGATGAAGCCTGGGACTCAAGTACTTACGATAGTAAGTCGCCACAAACAGTGTATCTCGAATACGAGAGCCCCTAGTGGTTTACCGGGGAAATATACGAGTCAAATGGAGACTATGTCAGGATGTCATGTTGGCCACGGTAGCTCAAGGGTTAGAGTGACTGAACGGAAACCAGGAGATGCGAGGTTCAAATCCCAGCCATGGCAATGAATTTTTCATGTTGACTATCTATTAACATGATAGAATGTTTTGTGGCACTAAGCACTTCCAAGATCCTTTTTGTTATTCATCTGCTTCTTAAAGTGATCCACTTTATACAACTCTGTTTCTTTAGCCCACTGTCTCCCCATTATACCAACAATGAAAACTGTCGCAAAAGTTTAAATTTTACTGACAAGAAGTAAACAAAAATGAACATGGTAAGCATATTCTTATGATTAAGGATTATGATACAATGAAGCACAAAATTAATGAAATTTTGAGTTGTACTAGTACTCGATGCTCCATATTGTCGTGAACCCGATCGCGATAAGGCGGCTTGGCACACAGAGGAACGGATAGGTTTCACATAGATAACGAGCTCGCATAAGCAGATAAACATAGCGCTTGAGATAAAAGACTTACTGAAACAAACAAACTGAGATAAATGGAAATTTCTGGTAATATCTTGATTATTCGGTTTCTTCATTCTTCTGGAAGAGTCTCGAATTATGAATTAGATATAAAAGTAATTGTGACACACCAGCCAGGCAGTCAGTTGTGAAGTTGTTGTTGTGTAACAAGAGTGTTGTTGTTATGAAAGCTAATGTAATCAGCTGTCACGTTTTGTTATTGTCATCGACCATGGTAGACTGATGTTGTATGTAACGTAATGCTGCTGTAATCTACAAGACTAATTTCTATGAAAATAAAGGAGATTTTTAATTTCTGCAACTCTGCCTTTTAATTCTACGAACCCACAAAGTTACAAATGGTGTCAGGAAGTGGGACGACCACAACATCACCGAGAAGATGGAATCAATGAAGACCAAACTAACAATGAAGACGGAAGCTGCAAATAGCAACTAGGGCGCGAAGATGACCGACACCAGGAAGAGCACCCGGAGGAAGAGTAAGGACCGGCGTGGCGAGGAGCACGTCGGCGCCATCACCACCATCCCCTCGAGTGACACTGCGCGCCGTCAGCCGACGAATGGATGACAGCCTCATCGCAGACGGTTGGGTATGGGGGAAGCCGTGCTGCGTGCTCGTAGACACCGGAGCAGCAATGACCGTCATTAGACCCGACGTAGCCAGGGGTTCGCTGTCGAGAAATCCGAGCCGACCATACCAGCTAGTGATGGCATTGGCGAAACCTTGCCTGTGGAGAGGGAGGCCCTTCTGCAGTTGACCTTGGGATGGAGTGCCATGCGTCAGTGGAAATTCGTCGCGGAGGTGGCTGAAGAGGTGATACTGGGACTGGATGCCCTCAGGAGCCATGAGGCGACGGTCGACGACGGCAGGAAGGTCCTGCGGCTCAATGGAGAAGAGGTCATACTCCGGCAACCCGAAGAACGCCTTGGAATCTGCAGGGTCATCTTCAAGGAAGACGTGGGTCCCCGCGAGAAAGGAGGTGGTGGTGATGGCGCGACTGGAAAGACAGCGAATGAAGAACATGTTGCCGTACCGAGAGGTGCCAGTGAGGCTGCTTAACCTAGCGGACACCGATCACGACGTCCAGGCCGGAACGGAGATGGGGACGTGCAAGCCCGTGGTCATCGTGACAGCAATAGACATGACAACAGGAGCCGGTGCCAATGCAACACCTGGGGCCCCGGCTGGAAGGCTTACTGGAGAGGGCGGCAGATCACCTGTCCACAGAACAGCTCGAGAAGGTTCGACAACTGCTGAGACGATACCAGCGCGTCTTCAGCCAAGGCAGAGAAGAACTACTGCGTCACCCGGCGAGAGTTACTGGCAGTAGTAAAGGCCTTGGAGCACTTCCACAAGTACCTGTACGGTTAGCCATTCCACCAGAGGACTGACCACTCTGCCCTAACCTGGCTACTGAGCTTTAGAAATCTGAAAGGCCAGACAGCACGTGGGTTCAGAGGTTGCAGGAGTACAACTTCGCCTCTGAACATCATAAAGGGAAGAACCACGGTAACGCAGATGCCATGTCCCAAAGACCCTGCCTAGAGGAGTGCGGCCAATGCACAAGAGTGGAAGAGAAGCAGCGTGCCGCAGCAGTTCGAGTAGTCACGGCAGTGCCTGCAGATGGCTGGGATAGCGCAGGCCTGAGGAGGGAGCAGCTGGCGGATGAGGACTTGCGACCACTCTTGAGGAAAGCGGAGGCAGGGACAAGACCAACCTAGGAGGACATCGCACCGAAGAGGGCCACCTACAAGTCGTACTGGATCCAATGGGACTCACTGAAGATCAGAGAGGGCGTGTTATTCCGGGTTTGGGAATCACCCGATGGGAAGATGCAGACACAACAGTTGGTACTTCCCCGAAGTAAGGTCTCGGAGGTCTTGGAGGAAGTGCATGCCGGTACTTCAGAACACCTGGGAGCAAACCGAACTATCGAAAAACATCAACAGCCATGGCAAGGACCGTACCAGGTGGTGAAGAGGATTAACGACGTTGTCTACCGCATCCAGAAGGTGCCCCAAGGGAAGATGTTAGTGGTACACATTGATCGTCTGGCCCGCTACGATGGAGCTATTCGGGACGACCAGCCTCGAGGAGGGAGCAGTGTCGCGAACCCAATCGCGATAAGGCGGCTTGGCACACAGAGGAACGGATAGGTTTCACATAGATAATGAAATTGCATAAGCAGATAAACATAGTGCTTGAGATAAAAGACTTACTGAAACAAACAAACTGAGATAAATGGAAATTTCTGGTAATATCTTGATTATTCGGTTTCTTCATTCTTCTGGAAGAGTCTCGAATTATGAATTAGCTATAAAAGTGATTGTGACAGACCAGCAGGCAGTCAGTTGTGAAGTTGTTGTTGTGTAACAAGAGTGTTGTTGTTATGAAAGCTAATGTAATCAGCTGTCACGGTTTGTTCTTGTCATCGACCTTGGTAGACTGATGGTGTATGTAACGTAATGCTGCTGTAATCTACAAGAGTATTTCTATGAAAATAAAGGAGATTTTTAATTTCTGCAACTCGGCCTTTTAATTCTAGGAACCCACAAAATTACAATATATTGCTAATGTTTACCTAGAACGCATTTCGTTAGGTCCTAATGAAACGCATTCTAGGTAAACACTAGCAATATATGGAACATCGAGTACTAGTATGACTCAAAATTACACTAATGGTAACCATAGTTTGTAGAATAGTAGGTAGAAAAAGTTATATAAGTACAAAATTCAGATTTTTTGGAAGAAATTTTGTAGTGCTAACTACAAATAAGTGATACGTATTTCATTAAAAAAATATTGAGAGTACATCTTGTACAAAACAAAACAAAAAAACAATTCTGAACAAAATGCTATTAACAGAAAACCTTTGAGGAAATAAACAGAAGAGCTCAACAGGAACATTTAAATCCTCATTGAGATATGAATTCAAATAATAGTTTTATATAAAATGTACTTTGTGTAGTAAAAATTGAAATAGCAAGCCTCTTCTAAAACACCAACTCATTTCTTATGCACGATACTTGACCAGGTTCCTGACAGTGGACATGTGGTTACAAAGTATTTGGTAAAAAGGGAACTACACCTAGTTCTCACTGGCCCATTCCTTACATGTCAGCCCACCATTTGTTGCACCAATTGCTTCATTAAACAGGCCCCAGATATTTACTAGTATGTCGGTATAAAGAGCAGGTTTAGATCTAAGTTTCTGGAAGAAAGCAGGCACTTTTACTGGAAAGGTGATGAAAGACTGAGTAGATTTAATAACTTTTACATAACTCTGGATAGTCACAACAGGATGGCAAAGCCTACACTTTTGGGTCACCCTCTGAAAAGGGTAATTTTTTGCTTACTGAAAAAACATAATCTTCTGATTATGTCCCACAGAAATTTTTTCTAAGTCCAATATTGGACCGGCTGTAAGGAGACCTGATGGAATCTGCAGAAGTTGCAATGAATAGTAGTGCAGGTAACCTTGATTAGTTACAGAGCCATTGACTACGAAGTTCTGCACCAATGTTTGAGACATATGAGTTGCAGATAAATTAAAACTGAATATATGCCATTGTTAAAAGTAAGCTACCTTTACTGTTTATTGTGAAAATGAATATCCCATTCAGTCTCTGCCATTCATAAATAGCCTTTGTAAGTGTATGCTGCATTTCACTGCCATGGCTGGATAGGATGACGGCAATTCACCCTGTGAGGCAATGACTCAGCTGTTTGGTGTGATTTCTCAGGCTAAAAAGTTTGTGAAAAGTTGTGCATCCCAAGTGTACAGGAAATTCTCCTTAATTATTGGTTTAAAAAATAAGGGGGGGGGGGAGACAGAATCATATATACAGCCCTCTTTCATTCATTATAAATTTTGGCATGTTATACTGTAGCAGAAATATCTCAATACACACAAATGAATAAGTTCTCTACATTTACTTTTATTCTTGACAATTTATGTATGTTCATAGTTAAATTTTGTTAACGGCCTAGTCCTACTTTCATTAAATGGAAACCTGACTTTAACAGGAATGTTTCGGACTCCCACTGGATTCTGCCAAAGACAGGTTTTACTGTACATTACATAAGTGCTCTAATATATTAATATTGATACAGAACTAACAAAACAACAGGAATGAATAAAGGAACTTACAAGGTTTGAAATGCACGAATTACAACAATTGTTTCCATATGAGCAATCTGTTCAAGAACTTCCTTATGGTTATCATTGAGAAGGTTTCCATATGCATCAACATCTGACCCAAAATCATGATTCTGAAAAAGACAAAGCATTCATAAATTACATAAATATTACATTATTATATTAATTACATAAATTCCTATGCAACATGAATTATTGGAAAGATATGTGTCCCTCTAACATTTTTCTTCCCGAAAAGTGAATAAAGAATTGTACAACAATTTTCATACTAACGTTAAGATAGGGTCCTGGTTGCATTTACCAGCAGAAAAAAAAAATACAAGTCTTATCTACAGAAAAAAATGTAACAGTGCTCTAGTTTAACAGCATGAATTTTGTTGAAGTTTTGTTGAGTCACACTTGTTTACACTCACCTTCACTTATTATTTTTAAAAATGCTGGAACGTTTTCCAGGACATTCGCCCTCTTCCTCAGCAGTTTAGTGACTGACCCTCCCCCTTCCTTTCCTCTTCGTTCTCCTGTATCTGATCCTGTTGCCATCTGGTGTTAGGAGCGCAAAGTTTTAACACTTCATTAAGTGGTGGGATTTCAAAATTTATAACATGTTCACTGTTTTTAACTATGTGGATTTTTTCCCATATGTCTAATTCTGTTGGTGATTCTAATGGTTTCAACAGTTTTATATTTTGCCCAATGTTGTGGTTTTCTTTCCAAAAATGATGTGATACAGCGGATTTGTCTATTTGCTTTAGTTTTATGTTTCTCATGTGTTCCTTTAGCCTGATTTCCAAATTTCTCTTCATTTTGCCTATGTAGAATTTCTCACAATCCTCACAATTGATCTGATAGATTCCAGATTTCAGTGTGTTTTGAATTGTATTCTTAAGAGGTTTGTTTAGAACGCTCTTCAGGTTGAATTTATTCTGTGGGGCCAAGTTTATATTGAATTTTTTGAAGATTCTTTCAAATATTTTAAAAGCCCAAGGGTGGTAAGTAAATTTTTTATATTTCCAATTTTGGTATGAAAGTGGTGTTAGTGTTGTATTTGACGAGATTTCTTTTTGCCTTTCTTTATTTTTGAGCATGTTCCTAATGAGATCAGGGTTGAATCCATTTTCCTTTGCTACTCCTAATATATATTCTCGTTCTTTTTGAAAATCCTCTTGGCTCAATGGGACACTGTATAACTGTTGGATCAAGCTTCTGAAGACTGCCAGTTGATGTGAAATTGGGTTGCAACCATACCTCTTGATGTAATTGTCCACATATGTGGGTTTTCTATGCATTCCGAATTTTAAGCTATTTTGGTCTCTCATGATTTTTAGGTCTAGGAAAAGTAGGATGTTGTTTTCTTCTACTTCCATTGTAAATTTTATGTTTCTATCCTGTATGTTCAAAAGTTTTAGGGAGTCTTCTGTTTGTTTTATAGGAATGATAGCAAATAGAAACATTATTAACAGCATGAATTTTGTTTAAACTTAGCCATTTAACCTCTTACCACTTAAAACTTAACATTGTTTTATGCCCATTTCATCTACATTAACCTTGTAACTATCAAGATGATGTGAGCCCATACATTTTGCACATGTAAATTGTCAAAAGCATATCCAATCAGCAGAAGTTGGTTTGTGTATGCAAACAATTTACAATTCATGCAACAAATGCCATAAAAGTTTATATCTCTAGCTAATCTATGAGATTTAAATAACAAATTGGCAGCATTTTTTCTTTTTATTTTATTTTTCTTACATCGGCTAACATGGTGCACCATAAACAGAATAACATATGATGCACTCTTTTCAAAACAATCACAAATAGGGCTAACATCTGACAGTGAAAACTTATTACTTGAATGGGGAGTTAAGAGAAACAGCTCATCTGTATGATTTGCAAAAATGTGCTGACCATCCATGTTTCCTGCTTAACTGTAGATCATTTTAAGGGAAACCATATTTTTTCAAGAGAAAATCCTACAAAATGTTGGGTCTAATAATATACCAGAAATTACTACAACCAACAATGAAAAAGCACTGAAGTTTCCTGCATGATCAGTTACTGAGAAATTCTGTGGTCAATGAGCCCACTGGCTTCTCAATCTAAAGATCCTGAATTTGGTTTCTGGCTGAAACAGGAAATAATGTTTTAACCTGAGTCACTCATTGTCCCCTCATAGAAACTAAAAGTAAAAATATGGAGGTGAATGTGTCTTTAATTGTTCAAAACTAATAAAGGCCACAGTTTCAATTAATCTACAGTTCAGCAAGCAGTAAGAGCATCAGATATTTATCAAGTCAAAGCCCCTAATATGTACCAAAATGTTAAAGGGAGATATACAAATAAAACAATAAAAAAATTATATTAAAAGACTGAGTCATACTTTATTAAAGCTTCACTCACATCACAGTTAATTTCCTATTTCTTATTACAATATGTAGCATCTACAACTTCCAACATAATATACCATAAATACAATATCTTACATACTCCTCATTTTGGAGTTGCATATTCCCATGCCCCATTGTAATTAACCCAGGTTATGTATATAATGGAGCATTTTAAAACTTGGGAGCTATATTTTAGTTAATTGATGGAAATTAAGCATTTCTCCACACTAGCCATATATAGGCTAAGGTTTCTGATAGAGTCAACATGAAAAATTCAATGCCATGGCAGGGATTTGAGCCACAGATCTCCTGGTTTCCGTCCAGTCGCTCTAACCCTTGAGCTAACATGGCCAACGGGCCGTCCGGACACTAAATTCTCCATTTGACTCGTACATTTCCCCGGTAAGCCACTAGGGACTGTCGCATTCGAGATACACCGTTTGTGGCGATTTACTATCATAAGCACTTGAGTCCCAGGCTTCATCATTTAACTCTTATTATTTTAGTTAATTTATGGAAATTAATCATTTCTCCAAACTAGCTATATATAGACTAAGGTATCTGCACGCAACGACAACAACCAGACGAGTTGGACCTTCGAGGTTGAAAATGGAAGCAATAGCTTTCAAAACCAGTCCCTCAAAAAATAAAAATGTAAGTGACAGATTGTTAAAAACCAACTACAATGATGAATTGTCTCTTGATATAAGTGACATTCATAGCTATATGGATGAACTACTGTCTTCATCGTCTGAATATTGTGACTTTGTCGGTTCGTGAAAATCAAAAGTCGAGGCTTCAAATACAAAAACTGCACTTTATTTTCCTAGCAAATACATTCGTCACATCACAATTTGCTAGCTAACCTAAAACTGTTTATTTTTCTCCAACTCTCACTCAACTGTCTCGCTTCCGGTAACGATCGGTCCCGAAGTTTCCCGAATCTCCACCGGCCATCATTTTTCATCAGCTTCGCGAGTCTACCGCCAGGGTGACACTGCTCCCTCCTCAAGGCTGGTCGTCCCGAACAGCGCCTTTGTAGCGGGCCAGGCGATCCAGGTGTACCACCAACATCTTTCCTCGGGGCACTTTCTGGATGCAGTAGACCACGTCGTTAATCCTTTTCACCACACGGTACAGTCCTTGCCATGGCTGCTGAAGCTTCTTCGGGCAGCGTCCCTTGGTCGGGTTGGGCGGTACAACCAGACCAGGTCACCTTGCTGGAACCCTTGGCTGTTGGCTTGCCTGTCGTATCGGGTTTTCATGTGGTCGCTCGCCTTCTGGATGTTCTGGCGAGCCATCTCATGCATGTCGTGGAGGTGGTCCACCAGGTTCTCCACATCCCTCAAGAGTGGCCCCAAGTCTGTGTCCGCCAGCTGCTCCCTCCTCATGCCTGCGCTATCCCAGCCATCCGCAGGCACTGCCGGGACTACTCAAACTGCTGCGGCACACTCCTTCCCCTCCACTTTTGTGCATTGGCCACACTCTTCTGGACAGGGTCTTTGGGACATAGCATCCGCGTTACCGTGACTCTTCCCTCTGCGATGTTCCGAGGTGAAGTCCTACTCCTGCTGCCTCTGGACCCAACGTGCTGTCTGGCCTTCCGGTCGCGCCGTCACCATCACCTCGCTCCTCGCGGGGACAACCACGTCTTCATTCAAGATGACCCTGCAAATTCCAAGGCGCTCTTCTGGTTGACGGAGTATAACCTCTTCTCCGTTGAGCCTCAGGACCTTCCTGCCGACGTCGATCGTCGCCTCGTGGCTCCTGAGGGCATCCAGTCCCTGAATCACCTCCTCAGCCACCTTCGCGACGAACACCCACAGACGCACGGCACTCCGTCCCAAGGTCAGCTCCAGCAGGGCCTCCTTCTCCACAGGCAAGGTGTCGCCCGATGCCAACACAAGCTGGTATAGTCGGCTCGGCTTCCTCGTCGGCAAACCATTCGCCACGTCAGGTCTGATGATGGTCACGGCTGCCCCAGTGTCCACTAGCACGCGGCACGGCTTTCCTCCTACCCAGCCGTCCGCGATGAGGCTGTCATCCATACGCCGGCTGACGGCGCGCAGCGTCACTTGAGGGGATGGTGGTGATGGCGCCGAAGTGTCCCTCTCCACGCCGGGCCTTACTCGTTCTTCCCGCTGCCCTTCCTGGTGTGGGCAGTCTCTCCGCAGGTGTCCGGGCTGTCCACACTCAGAATTGCTCAAATTAATGCCCAAAGAAGCAAATTGGTGATGGCAGAGATAAGAAAGTTGATTAAGGAATTAAATCTCGATATTATTTGTATTCAAGAACCCTATACAGCAAATGGAACATTAGTTCATTTGCCTGCAATGGCTAGGGTAATAATTGGAGATATTAAACCCATGGCTGCAATTGTTATTGTTAATTCCAATCTTCAAGTCGTGAACATTACACAATTTTCCGATTCGCATACCAACTGTGTGGAAATCTCACATGAGAATGGTAAATTTATTTTAGCTAATTATTACTTTCAATGGAGTGAAGATAGAGCCATATATAAATAGAGTTAGGAGTATACAACATTATTTTCGGCATCATGAAATAATTCATACTATGGATTCTAATGCGAAATCATTATGGTGGTATAATGAATATAGGGATGCAAGGGGTGAGAAGATGGAAGATGTTATTTCAGAATTAAATTTGCATGTAGTAAATCAAGGTAATAATCCACCAACATTTGAAAATCGTCAAGGGGCTTCATCTAACATCGATTTGACACTCTGCAGTAGTAAAAGTTTAAAAAATATTTATGGATGGAAAGTAGGACAGGATATGACTTCCAGTGATCATAGAATGATCTATTTTTACTATACCATAAGTACTAATTCACAATTTGCCTGTCAAGATAAAAGTGGAAAAAGAAATTTTTCCCAAGCTAATTGGAACCAAGTGAAGGAGATTTTCAATTCTTCAAATAGATGTTTTGGTGTTTTTGAATTAAATAATCTAATTTATAATATCGATTATGCTATTAAGCAATCAGTACCTTATTCGAGAGTAAAGAAGTTCTCAGACAATATTTGGAATGATGCCTTGGAAACTTCAAGGAGAAAAATGAGGAAATTTAGAAAAATTTATCAAAGATCCGTGATTGAATCAGATAGACAAGTAAACCTAAATCGCTATAGAAATGCCAAATTTAAATTTAAACAACTATTCTTAGACACTAGACAAAAATCCTGGATCATATTTGTGGAAACCCATTTAGATAATAACACTTGGGGAATTCCTTATAAAATCATCATGGACAAGATTAAGAAACCTGAAATTTTGAGTACTTTAGAAAAACATGATGGTAGTATGACCTCAAATTGGGAGGAAACCACGAAATTACTTTTGGATACTCTATTGCCCGATGACGATATATCCTCGGATAATTTCCAAAACACATTATGTCGATTTAATATGAAATTTGATTATAATAACTTCAATTTAACATATCCTTTTGATATATCAGAGGTAAAAGTAATCTTCAAAAAGTTAAAGAAGAAGAAGTCCTGTGGTCCAGACAATATACCGAATGAAGTCTTAATGACCCTCCATGATACGTTAATACCACAACTTACCAGTATTTTTAACGATTGTCTGTGGAGAGGATATTTTCCAGATTGTTGGAAAGAGGCTAGGGTTATTGTCCTAAAGAAAGGTTCTGATAAAGATCCGATGAAACCAAAGTCATATAGACCAATCTGCCTGTTAAACTCAATGGGCAAGATCTTTGAACATCTAATTAATAAGAGGATAATAGAATATAGGACTATGATAGGAATGAATAATAGGCAGTATGGCTTTAGAAAAGGAAGATCTACCGAGGACGCTATCATTGATATCATGGACTCCGTGACTCGCTGTATAAATAAGTATATAATTGGATTATCAGTTGATATTTCAGGAGCCTTTGACAATCTATGGTGGCCTTTCTTCTTTGAAAGGCTAAGAAAGCTTAATTATCCATATCCCATATATAGATTACTCTTGAGTTATTGTGATAACAGGAAAGTATATATTCAAGGCATCAACCAGAAGATCTATAAAAGGATCAGTAAAGGTTGTCCACAAGGATCTGTTCTGGGCCCCACGTTTTGGGACATTGTGATGGAAACTTTGTTAGAAAATTTTGAAAATGATGAAAATGTAGTTAATATAATAGCATATGCGGATTATGTAATTTTTCTGATAGCAGGCGACTCAAGATTACAACTAGAAACTAAGGCAAATTTTATATCATCAAAATTAGCCAACTGGTGTAATGAGACTAAACTGCAAATTGCTCCCCAAAAGTCATCATATATTTTATTTAAAGGAAAATTAAAACGAGATCCGATTATTAAGTATAATAATGAAAAAATTAAACGTTGTAGAGAAATAAAATACCTAGGTGTTATGCTGGATGAAAAATTTAATTTTATAAATCATGTAGAGTATGTTAGAATGAAGGCTGAAAAAGTTATGAATAAATTAGCCACAATTGTCAATATAAAATACAAAATATCCTTAAATAATATTATCACCTATCATTATACTATTTTTGGATCAATTGTTACATATGCCGCAGCAACCTGGGCTCAAAAATTGTATAATTTGAATATTAGAAACAAATTAAGAAGTACACAGAGGAAGATCCTGCTTCGCCATACGGGTGCTGTTTGCACGACATCTACAATAGCACTCCTTGTAACGACAGGAATATGGCCCATCGATCTTCTAATTAGATTGAGAGGTGCAATGTTCTGGTTCAAGAAAAATAATTTTGATAAAGTAAATAGTATTGTTGGAAAGGTGTGTAATACCAGACAAGATATCAAGAAACATCTGTTGAAGGATTGGCAGAATGAATGGGATAGTATAAATGAAGGTAGAAGAACTCATGAATTCTTTCCATTTATAATCGAACGCTTGAAATTGAAATATGTAAAACCCACAAAAGGTCTAATTCATTTTTTGACTGGACATGGACCTTATGGTACATATTGGTATAAAGTGAAGAAGTTAAATAGTTCCATTTGTAATATATGTAATAAAGTAGATAATCCAGAACATGTTTTATTTGAATGCGTTAAGTATGGCCATTTAATTACTGAAGAACGAAATAAATTAAGAGGATTTAATTTATGGAATATAATAAGAATCCCAGAATTATATAATACCTTGACCAAATTAGCAAATACCATCAGCGAATTAGCATGGAAATCAATTCTACCCAAATGTATACCTGTTCAAGAAATTCAACCACCAATTGAGTTAAGAAGATCCCAAAGACGTATTAATCTACGTAATGAAGAAAATATTATTATTTAAGAAGGTATGGATATTAATGATTAGCAAAATATAAATAGTAGAAGAAGAGGATATTGTGTTTCCCTTGGTCGACGAGATTGGGGCAACAGAAGAACTAGAGCCGTAGCAGAATCCGGAGGTGATGCAGAGAGGATGAGGGTGGCGCAATTCCCCTTTCATGTCTACCAGTTCTGAGGAGGATACATAGAGTTCCTGCCGGCGAATCAGGTACCCGCTTCAAGGTTGTTGGTGCAACGGATCCAGTAATGTCCAACTATCTGTATAATCGAGGAGGTGATCGCAGAAATGAAAGTGTTTTAGTGTTTCAGTGTAATATAGTATCCTGTGAAATCTTTAGAGGAGGGATTGCCCTCCCCTTAAATTAAATATAATTTTGAGTAGAGTTAATAGTGTATCTTTTGGGGGAGGGGCTTTGCCCCTCCCCGTGGTGTTTAAAGTGAATGATGAAGTTTATTTGTGGTTCAGTCTAGGGAGGGATTTTTCTTCCCCGGTGTAAGATGATGAGAGAAGTGTTGTAAGTAATAATGTGGTGTAGTAATGGATGAGTAAAGTTTTTGGATGGTTGTTTTGTAGTGAAGGATATTGGTGAATTGAGTTTGGATTATTATTATTATGGATAATCTGAGTGAAAGATGAAGGAGGATTTGAATGAATTATTTTGAGAAGTGGATATTGGAAAAATGGATTTAAGGAGTTGATTTGATAAATTATAGAGATGTTATTTTATTTAATTTGGTGTAAAATGAGGATAGTTAAATTTTGAGAAAATGTGTTTTGAGAAATTATAGAATAGGAATTTTTATATATATAATTATGTTGAAGATTTAGTAGATTTAATAGTTGAAATGTGTTTTAGTATAATGTTAATTTGATATTTTTGTGTTAATAAGGTAAAAAAAAAAATTAAATTTTAAATAAATGAAATAAGTAAATTAAATTGAATTGTTTTGGTTTGGTTGTTTGAAGGTTATTGTAATGATTTAATTTTGAAATTTATGAAGGTTATTGAATGTATAATTATTGTTTGTTTAATATGTGTGAATTGTATTGTTATTTTTGAATTTGAAATTTATATTTTATTTGATATAAAGTAGATTTGAAAAAATATTGATTGATGTAGAATTAAAAATAATAATTGAAATTGTTTGTTTATATAAATTGATATAATGTATTTTAATTTGTTTAAAGAATTTGGAGTAAATAATTTGTAAATTTTGTGATTGTTGTAATGTAAATTTTATGAATTATTTTTATATAAGTTTTTGGTTAAATGTATTGTAAGTTTTTAAGAAGGATTTTATCAGTTAAAATGGTAAATTGATAAGTTTTAAATGTACTGGTTACCAGTACATTAAGTATCGGTTTCCGGTATTGTAGTCTTATTTTGTAATTTGTAGCTGGTTGCCAGTTATTTGTATACTGGATTCCAGTAAATTTTTATTAGTTAAATTGTAAATTTTAAATTGGTAGTTTTAGTATTTGTTTAAAATTTTTTTTCTTTTTAATTTTTGTTTTTTATTTTATTATCTGAAAAATTATTGTTTAAATTGTATTTTTGTATTTATGTGGTAATTAATAAATTAGAATTTGGAAATCATGTCCCGGTATAAGAAATTAGGTACCGGGATTAGATTTTCAGATTTTATTTATTTTATTTATTTATTTATTTATTTATTTATTTATTTATTTATTTATTTATTTATTTATTTATTTATTTATTTATTTATTTATTTATTTATTTATTTATTTATTTATTTATTTATTTATTTATTTATTTATTTATTTATTTATTTATTTATTTATTTATTTATTTACTTATTTACTTATTTACTTATTTACTTATTTACTTATTTACTTATTTACTTATTTACTTATTTACTTATTTACTTATTTACTTATTTACTTATTTACTTATTTACTTATTTACTTATTTACTTATTTACTTATTTACTTATTTACTTATTTACTTATTTATTTATTTATTTATTTATTTATTTATTTATTTATTTATTTATTTATTTATTTATTTATTTATTTATTTATTTATTTATTTATTTATTTATTTATTTATTTATTTATTTATTTATTTATTTATTTATTTATTTATTTATTTATTTATTTATTTATTTATTTATTTATTTATTTATTTATTTATTTATTTATTTATTTATTTATTTATTTATTTATTTATTTATTTATTTATTTATTTCTTTCTTTCTTTCTTTCTTTCTTTCTTTCTTTCGTCCACACTCCCAACACAGGCCACTAGGTGTTCGCCGGCGTCCCACAGCTGGTCTTCTGTCTCCGGCGTAGCGGACACTCCTCGTTCTCGACGTCGGGATAGATGCTACCTTGGCCGCCTCCATCCTTAATGCCGCTGTCAGCGCCTCGTGGATGGTTTTATAATCGCCGAGCATTAGGCGCTGACGAATCTCCGTGTCCCGTATCCCGTCGACAAAGTTGTAGGCGGCTTCCCCGGATACGAACTCCAGTGGCAGGTCAACCAAGGCCTTGCCAGCTAGCTGCTCAATCGCTATGGCTAACTCCTGCAGCGTCTCCCCCGGCTGCTGTGACCTTGCCTTTAGTTTGCTGCGGTACGCTGCGGCTAAGCGGTGGTTCCCGAAACGATTCTCCAGGGCCTCCCAGATGTCCTTGGGCGCCGCCGTTGTCTGCACCGCGTTTAGGACTTCCGCGGCCCGTCCCTGGAGGCTGGCTATTAGCTGTGTGGCCTCCTCCTCCGGTGACCATCTGTTGTGCTTGGCCACTGTGTCGAACTGGCGGCGGAAGACCTCAAATGTTGACGCGCCGTCATATTTCGGTGGTTTGACGCGCGCAGATGTTGTGTCGCGTCCCGGCGCGTCGGCCTTCAAATCCTTCAGTTTCCTGCCGACGACGTCCTCTACTATGGCGTTCAGGAACTTGACGCTGGTGTCGGCCTTTACCTCCAGGTCGTCAACGCGGCTCGCCAGGTTCTCGACGCGCTCGTCCACTTGGCCCATCCGCTTGCCCAGCTCCGTCACGTTATCCCTCACGCCGGCCAACTGTTCTTCAAATTTGGCGGCGAGGGCCTCGTTCGCAACCTTCATTTCTTCCAGCTTTGCGGCCAGGTTGTCATTTGTAGTCTCCAGCTTCGCGGCCAGGCTGTTATTTGCCGCTTCTGTTTTCGCTGTTATTTCCGCGGCCAGGTTATTATTTGCCGCTTCCGTTTTCGCTGTTATTTCGGCCTTCAGTTCTTGCATCTTTTCGGCGATGTTGTCGTTGGCCGTCTTCATTTCTTCCATTTTCTCTAAAATCTTTGTCAATGCAGCTTTCATTGTCGTATATCCCACTCCTGACACCAGTTGTGACTTTGTGGGTTCGTGAAAATCAAAAGTCGAGGCTTCAAATACAAAAACTGCACTTTATTTTCCTAACAAATACATTCGTCACATCACAATTTGCTAGCTAATCTAAAACTGTTTATTTTCCTCCAACTCTCACTCAACTGTCTCGCTTCCGGTAACGATCGGTCCCGAAGTTTCCCGAATCTCCACCGGCCATCATTTTTCATCGGCTTCGCGAGTCTACCGCCAGGGTGAGAATATTGCAAATTTATGTTAGGCCACAAGATCTTTTGTCATGTGCTATAAATTATAATTATGGCTGATTGGTGGAAATTAATCATTTCTTCACACTAGTTGTATATAGACTAAGGTTTTGGATAGATAGTTAACTTGAAAAATTCAACGCCATGGCCAGGATTTGCGATCCGTGCTTCAAATCCCATCCATGGCATTGAATTTTTCAAGTTAACTCTGTTTATCCAAAACCTTAGCCTATATACGGCTAGTGTGAAGAAATGATTAATTTGCACCAATTAACTTAAATAATAAGAGTTAAAATGATGAAACCTCGGACTTAAGTACTAACAATAGTAAGTTGCCACAGACGGTGTATCTCGGATGCGAGGGCCCCTAGTGGTTTACCGGGGAAATATATGAAAGTTTGGAAAATTCAGTTTGGGTTCGCTTATGTGTAGTGCCAAGGAAGACTTGCACTTATGCAAGGGACAGGGAAATATGAAAATAGTGGGGATAACAAGGTGGCAATGCTGAATATGCAAATGCATCTCTTCATCATGGTCCAGAACACTTCCCATTTAAAAAAAAATTAATAATCTACAAACTGAAGAACACAATATATAGAATAAAAAGAATTATTTCAGAAAGTGGAGTACCATTATTATTAAAATTAGGCAAATGAGTCAATCTTGTATACACTTTTCTCCACTTGCAAGCTTTATATAAAGACTAGTTTCTGGGAACTTCTTTCCTATCCTCAGTTCTGTGGTCGACTGATGGTGCAACTGGTGTCTGCTTCTGGCTTGGTGTTGTGCTGCCATCTGATAATCTGGTAAGTTTGATGAAGTTATGCATGGCGAGCATTTCAAAATTCATCAGGAGATTCTGTTTTTCAGTAAGGAATATTTTTCCCAAAGCTGCAGTTTTAGAGGTTTCTTTGCTTGTTTGATCAATTCTATTTCTTGCTTGATGTGATTCTCAAGCCAAAAGTGATGTGCTATGGCAGACTTGTCCATGTGTTTGAATTTAATATTTCTGAAGTGTTCTTTCATTCTTGTTTCTAGATTGGGGAGACTAAAAGAAAACTCACCTTACAACTATGCTCTTGCATCTTCACTGTAAATTAGACCAAATGAATCTGAACCAGTTTTATTTGAAAATAAAAAGAAGCATTACACCATGAAACACCAGGCATATATGACATAAATGAAATAGATAAATCAGCAAGATATAATTTCTGGAAAACATATCATGATGTCTAAAACAAAAGAAAATTAAAAAAAAAAAAAAAATATTCAAAACTCTATCAAGTTGACCATTTTGGGGAAACTATTAATGCAGAAAAATGGAACTAGATTATGCATTTGGCTCCCCAAATGAAGATGGTCTCATATTCAAATACATACAGCCGAGTGACATCCACATCCATACAGTTCTGCACACCGATATTGGCATATGTCCTTGAGGGTTAGCCCAGTCAGCGAACCCCCTAATGTTTCAAGCCAGTAGCAGAAGGTACTGATTAGACAAAATCAACATCAGAATGTTTACTACGTATAGATAAATCACATCACATACTTCCAGCATTCTGGCAATACAGTTTGTGATAAAACTGTTACACACGAGTTGTGTCCGGATTTAGTGTGGTTAATTGCAATATTATACCTGCCATTATATCCAAATTAAAAGAAAAATCCTTGCACAGTCACAGCTGTGAAACAGTATTGAATGTTCATGAGTTTATGAAACAAGAAGCAAACAAACAGAAGGAAGTCTGTTCACCTGGTTATTTCAAGAAAATACTGAAGGTACACTCTAAAAACTATTTGTTGGTTTATTGATACTCGTCACTTTTTATATTAATGAGAGACTAGTTTCAAAGGCAATCGCCTCCATTTTCAATCTCTTTCCAACTGGCTTCTGTTGTTCTCTGCTGTTGTAATCCCACCAGTAGATAATTTGACAAAAAAGTTCATAGTTCCACCACCAGAGAGAGAGCAGACAACAACAGATGCCAGTTGGAAAGAGATTAAAAATGGAGGAGATTGCCTTTGAAACTAGTCTCTCATTAATATAAAAAAGTAAGTGACAAGTATCAATAAACCAACTACAAATAGTTTTTTAGATTAATTTTGACGTCACTGCTACTAAATTCCTCCAAACAAATATATCTAACACATATACTGAAG
Organism: Mantis religiosa; assembly: GCA_030765055.1. Classification (NCBI taxonomy): domain Eukaryota; kingdom Metazoa; phylum Arthropoda; class Insecta; order Mantodea; family Mantidae; genus Mantis; species Mantis religiosa. The sequence goes on along the minus strand of CM060948.1, from coordinate 50,850,654 downwards.
GTACAATTGATGAGTTTTTTCAAAACTCAATAGATGCAAAATTTTACAAAATTGAGTTATATACAGTATCAGCATAATTTAAACCTTCTGCATCGTTCTGTGAAATCAGATTTTACAAAATTCGATTCACGTCCTGTGTAGAAGATAGGGAATATCAGCAATTTTTCAAAACTTGATAGACGCACTTGCTCAGATAAAGCAAAAGTCGATAGATGCATTTCTGTGATTTTATGATCCAGCTTGTAGAAAGCTCAATTCTATAAAATGCATGTTGGCATTGACTGCCATCTCACTATTGCAATTCTTGGAATTCTCAATCATTTCTGCAAGCCTTGTACACTGCTGCAGCATTGGCAATAACTGCAAACTCAGGTTGTGCACTTGTATTTCACATTCATTTCTGAAAGCTTTGTTATACTTAAATGGCATTTTTATTCTTAGCTGAAACACTGGACTGTACTATGCACAATGGACAGCTCAGATTGTGAAACTGTATCAGTCATAGAATGCGCAGGAAGTAGAAATTGCAAAACAAGGAAAGGAAATCAAAATGCAAAGCAAGGAAAGCTCATACTCCAGCAATTTCATGTTCACATGGTCTTGAGTGCACTCCATGAAATCCTGAAAGTAAAAGGCATAAGCTCTGTGATGTAGTTGATTTGACTTCTTTCCATGCTAAATAAAAGAGATCAAGATAAATTCCTTATGAAAAATATGCTTATTACATCTCCTAATCGAGAGTGATGAAGAAAAGCTCCAAACATCAAGCAGACTCTTAGCATTAAATACAGTGTGAGAACTAATGTTGGCCGAGTATTGTCAGTATGCACTGCAAGCTTCCGAGGAATCACAAGGGTGTCAAAAAGATAGATTAGCACTCCTGGCTAGAAAGTTATCTGTGAATGCACTTATCTGGGAATGCACTAAAGGAAACCAGAGGAAGTGACAAAACAGAAATATCACAAAAGGGCATTTCTGCTGCTATAAAGCAAGGTTTTAAGAAGTGCAGATGCAGAGAAAGAAGAACAAAATCAAGGACAGGATATTTACCTCCAAAACTTAATATATAAAAAATGTGGAGCAACTTTTGCAAAGAAAGAAGATTAAAAAATCTATTAGTCTGCTTATTCTTCTTCTTATTCTTCTTTCTCTAACTCCTTTGTGCTGTTAAGCGTGGAGTAAAAGCCTCTTCTATCCATTTCCTGCACTTTTCTCGGTCCATTATCGTTATCTTCATTTCTGTCATGGTTTTCCTTCTATCCTTCCCCAACTTCTCAATGTATTCCTGATACAACATGCGTGACATTACCCTAATTCTTTTATCTTCTGGTCTTGCTTCTAAATATTGTTTGGGTTTTCTTTAGTCTGCTTATTGTCAAAATATAAATACATATTTTACAATTCTTCAATTTTTCATTTCGAATACAACACACTAACACATTTTCCAAATGCAATATGGTACTGATGAAGATTAAGACAGAGGAGATGTGGAAAAGGAAAACGAATTAAGAACCATGTACAGACTGCACAAGTTGCATTCAAAAAGGTTTTATCTGATACTGAAAGAGGAAAACGCCAAGGCAATCATTATTTGCTTTGATATGCAGCAGAAACAACCACTGTTAGCGATTCTATGCAAGGCAGGCATGGCTGTATAATCTATGCATAATGATTCCATCTAAAACCCAGAACAAATACATTACCTTATATACATCGTTGGAAATTGAATCTGATAAAGGCTTCAACCAGGTTGCCTCAGTTTTGCACCACTTATTCTTGGAAATGGAAGAAGGGATGTCCAGCAACACTCCTACCATTCATTTATTTTCAGACTCTTGCTCTAGTCAGAACAAGAATAGTGTGATGATGTTCATGCTTATTGCTTTCTTGGAGAAGAGTAAAGCATTTTTCCTGCATTTCACATATCTACCCAATACGTGGGCACAGTTTTATGCCTCTTGATAAGATTGAGCAAAGAAAAGAAAAAGGATGTTCAAAATCTAGCTAAATCTTTTTGAAATTCCAGAAAGTGCAAAAGAATTTTATGAAGATTTACTAGAAGACACCAATAAAGGTTAAAGTTTACTTATTCATACTGTTTCAAATTTCATTGTATTCAATATGTTTGTTATATAAATAAAACAAAATATTATACTGTTATTGTGAATGTAGCAGTACTTAGTTTCTAAGTTTATACCTAATCAAATAATCCTTATAGACATTAACACGTTGGTCGTGTAATACATTATGTATTATGAAAAGTTGAAAATAAATAAAAAATAATAAACACATAAATAAAAAATAACAAAAACAATAAATGACAAAAATAACTAAACTTCAAGTGTTAATTTCTCACTCATGCAGAAAAGCTAACCAGCATCTATCAGTTTTTGAAAAAACTTTGCATTTTCAAACCTCAAATTTGCACTAGTTAAATTAGGGTATTTGTTTCTTTTCACATACAATGAGACAGTTTCAAGAAGGAGAATTGAATGATTAATATAGGTGCTGTGCTAACCAATTTGTATTGCCAATAAATAGAAAAAAGCATTTTTCTCAGAAACACATTTTGTGCATTATCAAATTTTGAAAAAACACTCCTTAATTCAGGGTTACAAAAGTTAATGTCTCAGTGCATACTATTGCTAGGATTCTAAAGGGTAGTGGTAAGCATGCTCAAGAAGGTACTTGTTTTAATACTCCAGGCAAAAAATATAATATCCCTAAAAAAAAGGGATATTGATGACTTCAAAAATGTGTTACCAGACGTACAATCCAGAATTACTTTACTCATGAGGGAACTGCCGATGGTTTAGTAGAAGTAAGAGAATAGTGCTTACTGAAAACCAAGATATACACTCACAGTGATAAAGTTATCTGCTATTTCTAAGGTAATATAGGATTGAAGGCAAGCCTATTATGTACGAGAATGAGACCTACATACACAGCAGGCATACAAATCCTTAAAGCTGGGAATGCTGGTTTACTAGCACCCATATCCACGGGAGAAAGACTAATCATTATTCACGTCTGGTGCATGGCTTCATATCAAATACCCTACTTATGTATAAATCAAAGCAAAAGTCTGGAGATTTTCAGCATGAAAGGAATATACAAAATTATGTTAAGTGTTTAATTATGTAAAAAATGAAGCTAGCTACAAGGAAGAAATAAATATTATACAAATATAACTATTTGTAACTAAAACTTCACTTATCTTAAGAAAATGTCAATTTTTCTTATTAATTGAAATCGATTTCACGAACATTTGCCCACATCTTCAGTCAACACACTTTGTCGTCAAGAATACAGGTTACTATGTTTTTTCAGTATTACCAAAATCTGAAAATGAAGCAAACCTAAAAACACAATCAACTGCTGGTATTTCAAAATTCATTACGCGACGTTTATTTTTTCAAATATATATATATATTTTCCCAAACCATTAAATCTATCAGACCATTTAATTGTTTTAATAATTTAACTTCAGGATTCATTTGATGGTTAAATGACCAAAAATGATCTGCTACAGCCGATTGATCACTTTGTTTAAACTTAATATTAAGAAAATGTTCTTTCGTGATGATGAGCATGTGTACAAGAGCACTCAACTGCAGAGGTTATCAGCGCCATTTAAAGAATTATTCATGCCAAAAGCCAGGTATAAATGTTTCTAAAACTGTATAAAAGTGTAAATAAACTTACAAAAAATAAATGCACATAACAAAATACAAAAACAAAATAAAAATAAATATAAATCTAAAGTGCAAAAAATTCTCTTCACTGAATTCTAAAATCTAACCTAGAAAAGAACCTAAAAACCTTCTCCACTACTTTGTTGTCATCCGCTAGCATTTCTGCAAAGCTGACCGGCAGCTGCAGAGACCTCCTAAGGTGTGCTAGGCAAAAACACTCTAGCAGCACATGTCGGAGAGATAACGCTTTGTTGCAAAACGGAGAGACTGGAGCAGGCTCCCTTCTAAACAGAAAGCTATGCGTAAAAAATCAGTGCCCAATGCATAACCGAGCCCAACTCACCTCCTCACGATGAGATGAACGACAGGAGGTAACCCAAGAAATCGGAAGTTCTTTCACAGATCTGAGTTTATTGCTGTGGAGAACGGACCACTCTTCCTGCCAGGAGGTTTGCACAGCTCTCCGCAATACAGCCCTAAAATCTTCTGATGTCACAGACAGTACTCCAACCCTGGGCTTCATGGAAGCCGTCTTGGCTGCTGAATCTGCCATTTCATTCCCCTGCAAACCTATGTGACCAGGGATCCATGCGCACACCACACTAACACCGGAAGCGTGTAAAATGTGGAGTGCATCCTGGATACGCTGCACAATAGGGTGGTAGTTGTACAGTTGCCGTAGGCCTGAGGGAATCACTCAGGATTAAGCAGTCCCCCAACTTTCATCGACGTACATGTAAAATGGGCCGGTATATTGCATAAAGCTCTGCAGTAAAAATGGAAGTGCTAGTATGGAATCCAAATGTATACGGTTCGGTTCCACACATGTAAGCACAACCAACACCATTTGAGCTCTTGGAGCCATCAGAATAAATTATAAAGTGGTCCTCATATCACGATAAAAATTCTAAAAAACATGTGGATACTAGACACAGACATGGTAGATTTATCGTATTTAGTCATGCCCAGATCTACATGGTATGCTCTGCGCAACCAAGGAGGGTATGTCCTCTTCCCTTAGGATACATCTTGGGCATTTCAGAATCAAGCTTTGTAAGGAGCTCCCGATATCTAAAACCAGGTGGCTTTGGTTTAAGAGAAGTGTTCCTATAACGCGCATCCATTAAGGTGTTGAACAGCGTAAACGTTGGAGGTGTGGGCATACAATTAAGTCCACAGCCATGATTTGCTAATAACAAGGTTTTGCAGTTTCAGCATACAGGCTTATAACAGGGCTCGTTGGAAATGCCTCAACTGCTATACGTATGCCACAATTATGAACTGTATCTAATCTCTTCAGCAAGATGGTCATGCTGAGCCATAAACAATACTACCATAATCTAATTTGGAACGGATGAGGGTGCGATAAAGTCACAATAACACTGTACGATCCGCCCCCACGATTTTCCAGTTTGTACCCGCAAGATAGTTAAAGATGGGTCACATCGTGCTTTCAGTTGTGCTATATGAGACGACCAACTATGTTCTCTATCAAATATCAATCCAAGGAACCTCATTTCATCTGCAAAAGGTAGTAGATCGGTGCCTTAACAGAGCCTTGGAGGTATTCGACTCTGAAGGGACCAGAAGTTAACACAGATTGTTTTCTCAGCAGAAAATCGGAAACCATCTTTTAAACTCAAATTTTTAAGGTTGTGTAAGGTGGTCTGCTGACGATGTTCTAAAAACGGTGTGCACTGTGATGTACAGTAGACAGCAAAGTCATCAACAAATAGGCATGACAAGACCGCCGGAGGTACACACTTTGAGATAGAATTAATCACAATAGCAAACAATCTAATACTTAGTACCGATCCCTGTGGTACACCGTTCTCTTGAACAAAAATATTCAAAAAACTGAGCTAACCCTTACTCGGTATACGTGGTCTTTCAAGAATTCCTGAAGGAAGAGTGGTAGGCATCCACGTATATTCCAGGTGTGCAGAGTGCGTAGCAACCCTGCCTGCCAACACGTATCATAAGCCGTCTCAAGGTCAAAAAATATTCCGACGGTTTGACAGTTCTTAAGGAATCCGTTCATAATGTGTTGAAATGGACACAAGATGATCCATTGTTGAACGGCGTCATCGAAAACCACAATGGATGTTACTTAGTAGGTTGGACATTTCCAGCCACCATACCAACCGCCCATTTATCATGTGTTCCATCACCTTGCACACACAACTGGTGAGAGAAATAGGACGGTAGCTAGAAGGGAGGTGACAGTCCATCCCAGCTTTCAAGATAGGTACAATGGTGGCTAGTCGCCACTTGTCAGGAAACGTGACATCAACCCAAACACGGTTATAGACCTCATGCAGGAATGCCTTACCTTCAGGTGAGAGATGTTGTAACATTTGAACGTGGATTCTGTCCGGTCCTGGTGCTGACAAGTCAAGAAGATGAAAGAGCGTGTTCTAACTCTGCCAAGGTGAAGAGGCAGTTATAATCTTCAAGGTTTCTGGAACTAAACATGAAACCTTGGGATTCTACCTTATTCTTAATTAAAATGAACTCAGGAGCATAATTATTTGAGCTAGACACTTGAGCGAAAGCAAAGCCGAAGGTGTTAGCCACGTCAAACGGATCAACAACAACTCCTGCAGTTGTTTTCAGACCAGCGATTGGCAAGTAGGTCGATTTTCTGGCCACGCGCCTTAACTTATCCCATACAACAGAGGAAGGTGTACGTCTGTTAAAGGATGATACAAAATTGTTCCATGAGGTCTTTTTGCTATCCTTAATTATTTGCCTAGACTTTGCAAGCGCTTTCTTGTACTCAATTAGGTTACTTAGGGTAGGGTATCGTTGGAATAACCTTAGAGCACATCTACGAGCACAAATAGCCTTCCGACAGTCTTTCGTCCAACATGGGAAAGGAAATCGACTGGGTTGGGTGGTCGAACGTGGAATAGACTGTTCTGCAGCGGAAAGAACATTTTCTGTGTGATGATCAACTAAATCATTCACAGAATCGTGCTCGGTATTAAAAACAGCCAACTGGGTGTAAAGGTTCCAGTTGGCATGAACAAAGTGCCAGCTAGGTATACGTGAGGGAGACACATCTTGTGCTAAGAGACTAAGAAGACATGGAAAGTGGTCACTGGAATGTAAATCAGAGATGACATTCCATTGTAATGAAACTGCTAACTGGGATGAACAAACAGCCAAATCGATGTGGGAATAGGTGTTAAAGGAGTTTGAAAGGAATGTTGGCTCTCCGCTGTTCAGGCAAACCAAGTTATTGCTCTCCAGGAATTTTTAAATGAGATTGCCTCTCGAACATGCCCGATTTGAGCCCCAAAGTGGGTGATGGGCATTTACGTCTCCCACTATAAGAAATGGTGTAGATAGTTGGGAAACCAGATCTTCAAGGTCAGTTAACGACAGGTCATCAGATGGGGGTAGGTATAAATTGCAAATGCAAAACTCAATTGATGGCAGCTTAATCCTCACAGCTACAGATTGGATATCAGATTGCAGCTGTATCGGATCTACAAATATGTCATTCCTGAGGAGCATCATAGTGCCCCCGGGAGCAGGAAGGCTCTCTTCTGTTTCAATGTCACACCTAAGTGGTGTGTAGTGTCTGATTTTAAAAGTGTCTTGCGGTTGTAGCTTAGTCTCTTGTAAGCATATCAACAAGGGGTCATACTTATTGAGCAAAAGTTCGAGCTCTGGTCGATATGCTCTTAAACCTTGATGTTCCATTGTAGGATAGCCATGGTGATAGTAATGGGGTATGTCAAATAAATACGCACATTATGTAGATTTTAGCGATGGTCGGATCAATTTGCCCGTTTTCTTTGGTGTTGGGCTGGTTTCTGCAGTTTTATCCTGCCTTTTCTTTGCTGCCGTTGTAGCAGCATGGTCAGGTTCTTCCTGCTCCATATTTTCTGTGGAGGAGGACTGCTTCACTTCTGCAGCTTTCGGTTCAAGGCAATGATCTTGGAGGCAATGATCGTGGGCTCTTTTTGCCCTTGCTTTTTACTGGAGCAGACTTAGTGTTATCCTTGAGAAAGGCAGTTCTATCGTACTGTGTCTTAAACTTTATATCTGGTGCTTGGTAAATTACGGGCAGCTTGCTCTTATTAGTTGACGTAGATGGTTTGTCCGGTGACTTAGCTGAGGTACTCACTATTGTTTGTGCTGGCGTCTGTTGCTTTGGATGCGGTCTTGGTGTAATTACTCTTTCAGATATTGTTGTCCCATTTATGTCGTAAGTTTGTGTTGCGATTTCACGTCTAGGTACCGGCTTAGCTGCAACTGCACTGTAAGTAACTGTCCTAGGGACAGAAGGCTGACGAATGCGCAAGAGTTTCCGGGCTTCCACGAAGGACACCCTCTCTCTTACCCGGATCTCTTGGATAGCCTTTTCCTCCATAAAACGGGGACACTCTCTGGAGTTTGATGAATGACTACCGCTGCAGTTAACACACACTGCAGGTGAAGTACATCCATTACCATGCTTGACTTCCCCCACAGTTGTCAACGCAAGTGGCAACACCATTACAAGAATCACTCGTGTGGCCAAAGCGCTGGCATTTATAACACTTCAGTGGATTGGGTACATACTGCCTCAATTCAATAGCTTCATACCCTGCCTTAATCCTTTGTGGGAGATCTACCCGATCAAAGGTAAGAAACAGGGTACGAGTGGGCACTAGTTCACCTCGTTCTTTGCGGTGAACCCGATATACATTTGTCACCCCTCGTTCTGCCAAGTGTTCCTGAATCTCCTCATTGGACATACCGTCCAATGCACTGGTATTTACAACACCATGCGAGAAGTTCAGTGTCCTATGCAATTCAATGCGCACCGGATAGCTGGTAAGCGTATTGCTTTTAAGATTTTTGCAGTCTGAGTTGAAGAAACTGCTTCGACCAGGAGCGTGCCATTACGAGATCGAGTACATGAATTTACAGGACCAGCAATATTATCTAAACCCTTCTGAATAACGAATGGGTTCACGGTAGTAAACTTCCAACCTTCCTCAGTTCTATAAATAACCAAATAGCGAGGACCACAAGACTCAGCTATTTCCTTTCCACTTTTGTTAATAGTTTTATTAAAGTTTTTGTTTACCATAATAAATGGAGTAAGTTTCATCCCCCAGTGCTCCCCACCCACGACGGAACCCAACAATGGGTCATCCCACTGGGATGACAGGGCTACACAGGGAATATAGCGGGCTCGCCGTCCCACTCAGCCTGAAGTATGGTACAGTACCTAGTCCTGGCCCATTGATTAGAGGCGGGTTAGTCCCTAACCTCCTGTTTAGGCAAAGCAGAAACCAAAGTAGTGTATTGGAAATGCGCACTCTCGCCAAATTCAGAAGAAGACTGGAACGAGCTCAGATGCGCATCCCTCAACCACCAGGACAAACCTTTCCACCGACACGGGTCTCCACACATGGCCTACACATGGGTGGGTGTTTTGTCTGACCCCCTCACCACTAAGAGGAACCCACATTGAGGGTGTCAGGTTGGCTTGGGACCCCGGGATCACCGATTCCCGTACCTACCCCAGTAAGCCCCTGGGAACATGTTCTTTCGTTCTGGCTTCCAAATTACGTTTCGTCTTTTCAATATAAACCTGATCACAATCTAAAAAATTAAATTGATACATACCAGATTTTTTATTATTAAGGAAAATTAACATAAACGTTATAAGGGATTTTTCAGAGTTGGCAAACATGTTTAATAACTTTTTTGTTTCACTAGGTCAAAGTATCTCCAAAACACAACTGAGGCAGCATAACAGTAGCATTCAACCAGTGAAATTCAATAGTTTAACTACTTATACATTATTTCTATATCCAACCAACAAAAAAGAAATAATAAACATTATAGGAAGCATCAATATAAACCTGATCACAATCTAAAAAATTAAATTGATACATACCAAATTTTTTATTATTAAGGAAAATTAACACCAACGTTACAAGGGATTTTTCAGAGTTGGCAAACATGTTTAATAACTTTTTTGTTTCACTAGGTCAAAGTATCTCCAAAACACAACTGAGGCAGCATAACAGTAGCATTCAACCAGTGAAATTCAATAGTTTAACTACTCATACATTATTTCTATATCCAACCAACAAAAAAGAAATAATAAACATTATAGGAAGCATCAAAACTAAAAATAGTGTTGGCTACGATAACATCTCAATAAAACTAATAAAAGTTTGCAAAGAATCCATAGCTAGTCCTCTAGTGCACATTATTAACTCAATACTAGCAAATGGAATTTTCCCTGAAAGCCTCAAAGTAGCTAAAGTTAATCCAGTATTCAAGAAAGGAAATAAAGAAGAGATGGACAATTATAGGCCTATTTCCATATCACCCTCTTTAGCCAAGGTGGTGGAAAAAGTAATTTATTCTAGAATAGTTAATTTCCTTGACAGCTTTCACCTCATATCAGACTGCCAAAATGGATTTGTGCATGGAAAATCTACCATATCCGCAGCTTCAACATTTCTTGAGTCATAATTGATAGCACTGATGCAGGTAATTTTGCAGCTGGGGTTTTATTAGATCTATCAGAAGCTTTTGATTTTGTTGATACAAAAATTCTATTAAATAAACTTGAACATTTTGGACTCAGAGGTCTAAGTATACAATCCTACATGACTGACAGAACACAATATGTACAAGTGAAATGTAAACAAGGTGACTTTATTTCAAAACCTGGTCAGGTACAGTCTAGCGTGCCCCAGGGGTATATTTTGGGACCTTTATTGTTTATTCTGTATATTAACAACATAAAAACTGTGGTACAGGGTAATGTAGCTTTAAGTTTGTATGCAGACGATGCCACACTGGGTTTCAGGAACAGCAACTTAATAAATCTAGAAATCCATGCTAATTTGACCTCCAATATTGTGGCACAGTATTTTAATGATATCAGGCTGTGTATTAATGCAAAAAAAAAAAAAAAAAAAAAAAAAAAAGCGAATTAATTCTATTTGATTTTAAGAGACGTCCTTTCGAACCTCAGCTTAATATAGGCAACAGTCTAGTCCAGTGTGTAAAAAATGTAACTATTTTAGGTTTAATCCTTGATGACAAGTTAACTTGGAACAACCACATTGAAAAACTAGAAAGTAAATTAAGCTCAGGATTTTTTGTGTTGTGATATTTAGCCAATTTTCTCTCAGTAGATACTAGTAAGTTAGTATATTTTCCATTAATATATTCACACATTTGTTATGGCATCGAGCTGTGGCGACACACTTCCAAATTAAACTTTAACAGAATGTTTCTCCTACAGAAAAGAGCTATCAGATACCTGGCAAAAGTAACACGTACGAGTTCATGCAGGCCGTATTTTAAAAAATTAAACATACTTATCTTCCCTGCATATTTATTCTGCGAACAATACTTTTTGTACACAACAGGAATATAACCTCCACAAATTTGATGTCCACACATATGAAACAAGGGGAAAGAATAACTATATAGCTAGTCACAGGCTAAAACTTTTTGAACATAAGCCCCAATACTTTGGTCCAAAACTACTTAATAAGCTTCCAGAAAGCCTAAAAAATACTGTGTCAGCTGCTAAGTTTAAATCTAAACTGACTAAATTCTTGTTAAGCAGAGCCTATTACAGTATAGATGAATATTTTGATGACAACTTCAGTGATTTCCAATAATTATGTTTTTTATACGTATATGTGTGTGTGTGTGTGTGTGTGTGTGGGTGGGTGGGTGGGTGGGTGGGTGGGTGGGTGGGTGGGTGGGTGGGTGGGTGGGTGGGTGGGTGGGTGGGTGGGTGGGTGGGTGGGTGGGTGGGTGGGTGGGTGGGTGGGTGGGTGGGTGGGTGGGTGGGTGGGTGGGTGGGTGGGTGGGTGGGTGGGTGGGTGGGTGGGTGGGTGGGTGGGTGGGTGGGTGGGTGGGTGGGTGGGTGGGTGGGTGGGTGGGTGGGTGGGTGGGTGGGTGGGTGGGTGGGTGGGTGGGTGGGTGGGTGGGTGGGTGGGTGGGTGGGTGGGTGGGTGGGTGGGTGGGTGGGTGGGTGTGTGTGTGTGTGTGTGTGTGTGTGTGTGTGTGTGTGTGTGTGTGTGTGTGTGTGTGTGTGTGTGTGTGTGTGTGTGTGTGTGTGTGTGTGTGTGTGTGTGTGTGTGTGTGTGTGTGTGTGTGTGTGTGTGTGTGTGTGTGTGTGTGTGTGTGTGTGTGTGTGTGTGTGTGTGTGTGTGTGTGTGTGTGTGTGTGTGTGTGTGTGTGTGTGTGTGTGTGTGTGTGTGTGTGTGTGTGTGTGTGTGTGTGTGTGTGTGTGTGTGTGTGTGTGTGTGTGTGTGTGTGTGTGTGTGTGTGTGTGTGTGTGTGTGTGTGTGTGTGTGTGTGTGTGTGTGTGTGTGTGTGTGTGTGTGTGTGTGTGTGTGTGTGTGTGTGTGTGTGTGTGTGTGTGTGTGTGTGTGTGTGTGTGTGTGTGTGTGTGTGTGTGTGTGTGTGTGTGTGTGTGTGTGTGTGTGTGTGTGTGTGTGTGTGTGTGTGTGTGTGTGTGTGTGTGTGTGTGTGTGTGTGTGTGTGTGTGTGTGTGTGTGTGTGTGTGTGTGTGTGTGTGTGTGTGTGTGTGTGTGTGTGTGTGTGTGTGTGTGTGTGTGTGAGAGAAAGAGAGAAAGAGAGAGAGAGAGAGAGAGAGAGAAGAGGAATGACAATTTTTTTGACATTTCTAATCATTTACTTTTAAGAGAGAGTATGTATTACAAATAACATGGCTTAATTGTGTTCAAACACTGTAAGTTGCAATAAATATGAATATGAATGAGATAAGTGAATCGAAATTTAACTGTATTGGAACACCACAGTGAAGAAAAATAATTATTAAATTATAGATGAGTCGTATTTATTACACATCAGCTTCACTTACGTACCTAATTTGAGGACATGTTTCACGAACCATCGTTCGCATCATCGGCTCTTATGCCACTCATAAGAGCCGACAATGCAAACGATGGTTTGTGAAACATGTCCTCAAATTAGGTACGTAAGTGAAGCTGATGTGTAATAAATATGACTCACCTACAATTTAATAAGATAAGTGAAGTTTTTGTTACAAATAGTTATATTTGTGTAATTATGTTACATGGTTGAAAACCATGCTCATTCCTAATCTTCCTCAAAATTCTGTATTAATAGTTGACAATGGGCCCCACCACAATACTCAAGTAGATAAACCAACATCCAACTCCTTAAAACTGATATCAAAGCCTGGATAGTAAAAACGGTATTGTATTTGAAGAGTTATTTTCAAAGGCAAAAGTTTTTAATTTGATCACCTGGTAAAAAATTGTATGTAATAGATTAGATGTTGACAGAAAATGGACACAGTGCACTCAGACTCCCAACCTACCTCCCAGATTTAAGTCCAATTAAATTAATATGGGGAGACATAAAACAGTGGGTAGCAGTAGAATCACACCTTTTAGATGAAAAATGTGGAAAAATTGTGCTGTCAAAGATTTGACCCAATTGGTCCTGTGGAATGGGGAAAAAGCTTGCCAACACATGGAGACAATTGAACAACATTATTTTGGAAAAGATTGCATCATAGAAAATACAGTAGAGCACTTACTTATTCAGGATAATGGAGCTGAAAGCAGTGACATCAGCAACAATGACATAGCATGCACATCGATTTTAGCAGAAGAAGCAGAGGAAGAGGGTGGTAGTTTGTCAGGGATAGAAGAACAAGAAAATAATGAGTGAATTAGTGAGATGTAGCTCAATATATTATGTGGAAACACCATTGCACATAAATATTTGTTCAATTGTGTGTGGATATCCTGAAGGTTACGTTTTACATGGACTATCCAGTTCCTTCCACAGTTTAATGTTTGCAACTGTCATTTCACCCTGCACCATTCCTCAAGTTGCAGCCCTGCATGTGTCATATCAATAAAGTAAGTGAGTTGCATCGAAGCTCTCCATTAAAATTTTCATATGCCAAAATCCCTGGCCCGACCTATGCCAAAAAACTCATCGGTAAAACAAAGCTTATGATAAGGTAAAATGTCTCCAAAACATGTTCGAAAGCAATCAGTAACAGTAGTGAATCTAAAGTTCCATTCCACATCCATTTTCAATGTTATTACATTTCACTATGCTTTCCCAACAAGTAGTAATGCTTGAATACAGTGTTAAAAGATAAATGCGTTTAGAAGCTTCATTCCCCCCTCCATAAAAGAATAAAATATAAACAAACAAAAATGTGCATGGGCCCACACCACAGAAAAGTTACAAATCTCAATTAGAAATGTTATAATGTAAGCAAAATAAAATAACCATTTATGGACTAATATAAACAAACCTGTATCACAGGAAGGAGCTCCAGGCAATCATTTCTTTTAAGAAACCCATTCTCAATGCATAACAAAATGTTATGCAAAACTTCAAGTTGTTCTCGTAAATTATATGACAACCATATTATCTGCATTCTGGGTGTCATAATCCTCCCATGGGTTCTTACAACTGGAACTCCAGTATTAATTAGTCGTTTCAGTTGTTCTATCTGTGACTTCATTACCACAATCTGACGGTTATCTAAAAGTAGAGCTTTGAACACAGCCTGAAAAAGAGAAGCTTCATTAAGTAAAATTCAGCAAATAAATGAATTTTGGAAGATTAATTATTAATAAGCAAGCTGCTAAATGAATACCCAACATCCCACAATGCAAAATAAAGACATTAAAAGCACTAGTTTTTTTATGATGTAGACATTTCAATAACTCTACTGAGCAATGTTTGAGAAATATACCATCAGGGAAACATGCAAAAGAATTATTAATTTTTAGATGAGTCGTATTTTTTACACATCTGCTTCACTTTCGTACCTATTTTGAGGACACACCGCTGGATCAAGCTTTAGTCACATAAGAGCCATAGATGCAAACGATGATTTGCGAAACATGTCCTCAAAATAGGTACGAAAGTGAAGCAGATGTGTAAAAAATACGACTCATCTAAAAATTAATAATTCTTCGCTTCACTGTGGTGTTCCAATACAGTTAAATCTTGATATGCAAAAGAATTATTACTTTGTATAAAGATGCATTTTATTTTCCAATACTGTATTCCAATTCAATATCTTCTTAAAGATTACCATGCCTTAATTCATATCTATACAAAATTGAATAAGTATTTTATTTCAATGTGTTATTGTAACAGGGAGAATAACTATGAACTTTACATATGACTAGATAAGGGTGTGGGATTTGAGCATAATGCTTGTCATGTAGCACACAAATTGATGTAAGAATAAAAACCAATAAATGACATACATTATTTTTCAACTAAAATTGTAGCACTTTAGAAATGGAGAGATATGGAACATAGAATATGTGACTGAGTTGCCCAACCCATAAACATTTTTTCCGGGGTTTTCCCTTATCCTGACAGACGAATGTTGGCTAATTCTAAGTTCTCCAGACCCTGGGCTCATTTGAGTATCATTTCATCCATTTCACTCATCGTCCAATATGACTTCACTTTGGAGGATGTAAATAAATAAAAAAAAGAAACCAATGAACTTGGAATTTGTTAAACAGTTATATCAGTCTGCTGAAAGGTAGAACACAAAATCACTTGAAGCCACCAATTTTATTTATAACACTGGCCTGAACTATGAAGATGCTTACAATGCATTGAGCAAAGCTACATCACTGTCTTGAAGATCTGAGGCTCCATTAACTCTAACCCACTTAAAGATTTGATTATTTTACTTTTATTTTTTATGTTTATTTAAAGGGAAATTTTCATTTAATCATCAATATCCACAAATTCAGAGAATTCAGGAGTAAACTATTCAACTTGTTTACACCTGACACTATTATTGCCTGTATACTTTTATTAAAACGTTGAATGAACAGAAGAAAGTACGAAGGAAAATTTAAAAGACAGAGCACCAGATATATTATAGTGATGTTTTCACTGTGTTACAGGCAGCATTGTGCTATGTGGAATAGCCAGAAGCGACACCATGTTACTGAAGCAATGGACTGATACTCCAGTACAAAATTAATGTAGCATCCTGAAGCACAAGACACAAAGACATCAAAAGTAACTCCAAAATACATTTATTATTTTTTTCCAAATAAAACAATCACATTTTAAAATCTGACAAATATATTTATCTTGAGTTTTTTGTTTCAGTTCATCTTTCATTATTTTGTTGTAGTGCTCCGTAGTCTGAGATATCCTAAATCTGAGATACTCTCAATCCCACATTAGCTCGGATTAGTGAGACTCTACTGTACCACCACTGTAATTATGTAACTATGTTGTCTTCATATGAAAAGCTCAGCAATTTGCTTACGTCATTCACAGAATAAACACTGCTTAAAGTTCAACTGGGAAACCATTTGAAAAATCACCACAGGACCAGCCATAGGATAATCATAGGGAATTGCTTCCCATGCACTGTGGTTTCTAATTGGTTCTGCTTCCTTTCCATTTGCCCTCCTCTCCATGTGCCAACCATTCTTTCTGCAGAGGTTGATACATAGTAAGACTATGTGTTTCATTGTTACAGTGTTAGTGCTGTTATAAAGCCAAAGAGTCAGTATATGTTAGCATACAGAATTTTCATGTATGATTCCAATATGACAACATGAATAAACAATTGTGCAAGCCTTATTTTGGAATGCCACAAAACCTAAAATTGAAACTGTTGTTCCAAAATTCCAATGTGAAAAGTTTATTTCTATGACTGGGTGTTGAATAATGTTAATGACTACTATATTAACCCATTACCATTCTTTTTTATGAATGAAGTAGGTTACTGCTTTTTACATGGCTATGAAGTATTAATGCAAAGTTCCTTAAAAGTTGTGAGGGGTGTGGTGGCACTAATATATTGTTTCCAACATCTTCTATTATAAAGGTAAGAATGTACTGCAATTATAATTGACAGAAAAAATTTATGTAAATGACGTTCTGCATGCTTTAGGTCCCAAGAAAATTTTCATTAAGTCAGATATGCATCCAAATGAAAGCTTGGTGCTTTCTTTGTGTTCCATTTATATCCTGCCTTTAACTGCAGTGGTCATACTGGTAGCCATCCTATAATACTGTCTATTGGCGATGGTGTTAACTCATATACGTTGGGTTGCTGGTACTTTGGATTTTTAATCATTAGATCACATACACATTTGCACTCTCATTCATACTTACAGACTCCGGGGAAGATGGGGAATCATCTCGGTTGAAGAAAAATCCCCACTTCCAGCTAGGAATCGAACCCAGAACCCCTTGCACAGCAGCCAGGTGCTCTACCAACTGAGCAATGGGGCCAGCACTTGGTGCTTTATATCACAAGCAACAAAGAAAATCACATCATGCTCAGATTAATTCCCATTACAAAACAAACCAGATCAATCTATTCATAATGTGCACACATGCATGTACACACATACATTTTACAGACTGGATTCTGCGCATCATCATTAAGCTCAGTTATACATTTGTTACATGCTTTTTTCACTTGACACTTTTTTTTTGGCCGCCATGTGTGAAATATATACTTATTCACTTAAATGCAATGTTTGTTATAGTATGCATACCTTCTGTATACTGTATTCTTATTATCACAGCACAAAACACTAGTATGTTGAGCTAGGCATCAGTATTTTCAGAATGCATATTATTGCTGTGCAAGTGTTAATAATAGTCAGGTAATGTTATTCTTCCAAATGTTGTATCTGATAATACTGATGACAGTGATGAAGTAGGCCTAAATAATGCAAGTATTCCCAGTGTGCATTAGGCAATTCAAGTTCTAGAAATTACATGATTTCTTAGGTATCCTTAGCTTCCGGAGAAGGCCGCGTCGTATGATGGCTAGTTGCTGACGTTTCGCCCACCATTTTTAGGCTTCTTCAGGGCTCTATGTTTTTTTTTTTAATAAAGCGTGGCTTTTAAGAAGGAATATTTGGAGGAAAGTGGCGGGGTCCCGCGGAAGCATCCCCGTTAGTAACGGTGCTTGTGTGCAGGCGCCTGAAGAGCACGTGCTTATGGCGGATGGTTTGACAGGGGGTCCAACCATGACCAGAGGCCCTGGGTGGATCGCCTGGATAGAAGAAGGGATTGAAAGATTAGGATCGTTTGTCTGGGGGTCTCCGTGCACCGATGGTGCTTAATTTAGCGCCGGCTGTGGCGCGTCTGTCGCTCAGTGCATATGGTAGTCGTCAGGAGGTCGATGCGCTCGAGGACTTCAGAGCAGTATTCGCGGATGGTTTCGGTCTGAATAGCAGCAGCAGTGATTTGAAGTTCAAGCAGTTTGTGATTGAGTCCGAGAATGTGCGTCCTGTTCTGAGAGAGAGAGCTACTGATGTGTTCCTGTAAGTCATGGAACTTTTGAGTGATGTAGTCCTGTATAGTGTCTTGCAGTTGCTTGGTCAGAAGTGAAATGGTGTTGGTAAGCGTTCGAAAGGAGGAGGTAGCTTGCTCTTGATGTGATGTGAGGTTGTCCGTTGTCTGCTGGTGTGTAGTCACTAGTTTGTCGGTGAGATCAGTTACTGTGGCATAAGTGGCGTCGTGTCTTGCGTTGCTGGCGGTGAGTGAGTCCTCCAAGTTCCCCAGGCGAAGACCAATATTCAGAACCTCAGAGTGGAGGTCCTGAACTTCGGCAGTGGGAGTCTCTTGGGTGGCGACAGCGCGTAGGTTCGGCATTTGCTGTTCGATAGAATGAAGCCGGTGGTTGACGTCCATTTGTAGCTGCTTATATACCATGGTGAAGGGGGGAGGCCCCGCCCCTTGCTTCTGATTGGTTGACTGTTGGCCAATAGTTTGGGGTGTTACTGTGCTGCTCTTCTGTACTTTATGAATGCAGTTTTTGGTGTCATTTTTCAGTTTTTTTGCTACTTTTGGTTATTTCAAGATGAATTGGGTTGTTCATAGCAGAATTCTGTGGAAGATGGTTGTCCTGGCGGCTGTTTCAGCTTGGTGGATCCGTGGCTCTGCCTCCTTGTCTCTTATTGGATGTTGCCCGACCAATGGTGGATATTCTCCTCAGCAGGCTCTTCCAGGCGTTGTGGAGCTGTTTCCCATCTTCACTGTTCATTCTGTTGCTTTCTTTGAATATTTCGATGCTCTCCCATATCATGATTTCTATCATCCCAAAACCTAAATTGTGACATTTTTTATAACTTTTTTTTCTATAATAACTACATCTAAGCAGGGGCAGTTCCTCCATAAGGTTGCAGATTTGCGCTACACCCACTGATTCTGAATATACAACAGGTGCATTTTGCACATTAAAGCTGTACTTGTTTGCATTGTTTTATATACAAACATGTTTCAATTACGCTTATCGTCTGTAGCTGCCCATGACCGCAGAAGTTGAAATAAACAGTGATTAGCTGTAGGAGCCGCAGGTTTGCAGTGAAGAGTTAACCTAAGATTTCGCACAAATGTAGGCTCCCTGAGGGGGTTGCGGGAAGTTGCTTAAATGGAGGTTTATAAACCTAGCTCCTCCTACTCTTAGCAACGGCTATAGCGTGACCTTCAGGCTTGCTTCTGTGTGCTCTGCTTTTCGAACACAGGGAGAATTTAATTAAATGCATGGAGGTTATTCAGAAGAGAGCTCTGTTAAACAACAACGCCACACTTGTTCAGGCTTCTGGGTTTATGGCCACTTTGAAAGATTATAATTTTGTATTCTGGCTGTCTTTCTTCTACAAGATCATGCCACATGTGGACATTTTGTACAATCAGCTGCAGAAACGAGACTGCAATGCAACATTTGCCATCGCCCAGCTAAACACATTTAAAAGGGAAGTGCAAAAGGTAAGAAATAACGTCGATATCGAGGAACACGAAGAAACTGCAATTAAGAGGAGAAGAATAGAAGATCATGATGTGAAAAGAAGAGAAGCTCTTGAAGTATGTGACATTCTTAGAGAAGCAAAGGACAGATTTAGCTTCACGGAGCATCTGGTAGCCTCGACTTTGTTTCATCAAGAAAATTTCTAAGACATTTCCAGAGGATTCCCTTAGAGAAACAATAAGGTTCTATCCTTTTATCATGGGAACAAAAATTCGTAGAGAACTGACTGTAATTTACAGACGAGAGGAATTTCGTGGAATGTCCGGCGCTTTGTGCTTGATGGACTTCAATAAGGAAAACAATTTATGTACTACATTCAGCAAAATGTCAAACTCCTCCGAGTACTGTTAACTATGCCAATGTCTACCGCTGAAGCAGAATATTGTTTCTCAACTTTAAAAAGAATAAAAACTTTCCTTAGGACACAATGTCACAGGACCGATTGACAGCATTAGCACTGCTTTCAATTGAGAGAGATTTTGTTATGAAGATCAGCAACTTCAACACAAAAGTTATCGATAGATTTGCCAGGTCTAAGGAGAGTACAGCAGAGAATCTGTATAAATAGGTGAGTCATTACTACTCTGTATTTTATTTTTCATTTGTGCACCACCAATAATTTAACCCACCAGCCGCCACTGCATCTAAGTTTTACACTTAACTAATAGTTTATTCTTCACTGTATATTATCACGTTTATTAGATATTATTCATTACAACAGCTTCAGCAAACTGGTTTTAAAACACTAAGTCCAAGGGCTTGGTTCTTTTTAGTCTTCATACTGTGTTGCTATTTCAACACAATATGTAGCATACACAGTGCCTCTGTGTTTTCATGTGCACGTAACCATCTTTTGTGCTTAACCACAGCAGCTTTAATTTCTTCATTAACAAATTCTATATTGAAGTCCCTGTGGATATTGCCATTGCTTTTACTATAGCCCTTAGTACCTTATTCTGAAATCTCTGAATAGTTTGGACATTCGTTTTCTTGGTGCAACCCCATAGGGGTATGCCATACATCCATACAGGTTTCAGCACTTGTTTATAAATCAACAATTTGTTGTGCTGACTTAGTTCTGAGTAATGTCCCAGTAGCCAATACAGTTCTTTTATAAATGCATATAATCAGCTAGTGTATGATTAAATAAACTTCAAAGAAAAAGAAAGAAAACTTGCCTTTTTTTAATGGTATGCACTTAAGTACTTTAAATAGTGTATTATGTTTTTATTGAAGCTGTTTCATTTGTTGCTTTCATATATTAAATACATAATTATTTTGAGTAATGGCTGCAAAAAAGGGCAATTATTATCTAACAGGGAAGAGAGCCTTCAATTACTTCCTAAATGAAGGCTTAAAGGAATTAACCTGGATGATTGCCTAAGGTCCCATCCCTATCCATCCTGTGGTGCAGCTGTTAGTAATCATGCCCAGACACAACGAACATACGGGAGGGGCTGTTCATCCTTCAGCGCTGGTCAGCTTCATGAGTTTTACGATCAAATGTGGTATACTTCCTTTTCTTATCAGATACCCTCTTTCAACTATCCTAGTCTCCCAATGAGTAAACTCTTGATCCATTTTCAGATCCTAAGGTATTAAGAGTATTTGAGTCCAAAGAGACCTTTTGTACTTTCACCTTCTTACTTTCATTTTTAAGGATGAAATAAATGAATATGAATATTTCATCCCGTTTACTTCATATATATGTTTTAAATGTTCTGTACCTGCCATGAAACAATAATTAACTCACATTTGGCTAAGAAATTTAACCTCCCAAATAGGTCCAAGGGACCTATTATGCTTAATAACGGTAAAGGATATAGCAATCACCATAAAAAAAAAGAAAGTGTTCTTAATAAAAATGACAGCTACTAGCTGAAATGACTGTGAAATCTTTAAGAAACAAACAACAAGCATATTGCAAATCTGATTGCAATAGAGTCATTACAAACCAAATGACCTGAAGAATGGACACATATACATGTACAGATAGCTCACTTATAAGTGATGATGGAGCTCGAGCAGGTGGCACATGTCAGTTTTTCTCCTTTTACAAAAATGTGGGGAAAAAACACTAAAATCTTTATGGAGAAATTCATGCAATCTAAATTTCTCTAAAATATTGATTTGTTTGGCTACAAAAATGTAAAACCATTGTTATTTTATCTGATTCTAGAGTGGCAATCTAAGCAATAGCCTAAATTCAGAATTCAAAAACAGAAAAAATAAAGATAAATTCATTGTTTAGTTAAACAGATATAAAATTTAAGTAAGAATCTAGTCTTACATTGGATTCCTGCATACTGTAGTTTGAGAAACAATGAGAAGGCAGATATCATAGCAAAAAGAGGAACCAAAATTCAAAATAAGATGCAATCAAAGGTACCATTGGAATCAGTTAATCGTATCAAGGAAAAAAAAAAGAACAACGATTATAAAACTATACTAGCACAAATATATTAAATTCCAAAGGAGAAATATTCTTAAAAAACTTAAAACTAATTCCTGAACTATCACGAAAAACAGCTGTTGCCATGTTCAGACTTACCACTGAACATGACTAGCAAATACCTGCATAAAATTGAATTATCATCATCTCCAAATTGTCTGTTATGCAACACGAAGAGGAAATGAATTTGGAACATCTATCTGTGAACAACTTATAAACTATCCAGACTTGACCCTCAAAATATTGGGAGGCAAAAAGGAGAGTGACTTTGTTGCTAAATACCTGAGCATTAACTACATACATACATTCATTTTGAGTAACAAGCCTTAACAAAACATTCTGTTTTATAAGAAAATTCAGTTTTACAATCTTCTCAATTATACATTAATTTTGAAAACATTACTGAGGTTGTACTGCACACATATTTAATAAACAAACTATCTATACTATTGGATTTTTAAAGTTAAGGAATGAGCATTGTAAACTTACACATTATTAATGATTGATTGGATGACGGGATAGTCCTGAAAATGTTCCTGTTTTTAATAGTTGATTTCATATGTTAAAACTTCACTCACAATAAGTCCTTTATTATGAAATTAGCTTCACTTTTAACAACACTTTTAATCATAATACTTTTAATAGATTAGACTGTTTCTATATTATTGTAAACAGTGTGCACATATTTTTTAAATATATTCTGATAAATATTATATCTCCTTGGGAATTCACATATGTTAATATGACAATTATTAGATATACAGGATGTCCTAAAATTAGACTGACAAACTTTGGGAGCTGATAACATTATTTTAAACACTTTTTGTTAAGGCAAGTTTTTTGCTTCAGTGTTTTGTTTAAGTGCTGGATGATTTGTTGGAATGAATGCCCATTGCAATTAAGATAAAGAGTGAATCAGCATACCATATTCTGCCATACTCTCACAAAGACACCAGCCATTTATCCTTGCATAGACGAGCAGAAGGTCAATAACGACCATATGCTGTATGGACTCTGGTATCTGACAAAATTTAAAATGATGTACATACTATTTGCATCCCATGTTATGATCACAGATGAAGCAATTTCACACATGAGCAGTTATTTAACTGTCGGAATTCATGTGCCTGAACCTTCAAAAATCCCCATTGTACACTTCAGAGGTCACCTCAACTGAGATTTGGTGTTAATATGTGGGCCGGTATTGCGGATAACCTTTTAATAGGGCCATAGATTTCACCGGCCCAGCTCAATGCTTACAATTACTTATTATTTCTGCAAGTTTTGCCTGATTTAATAGAAACAGTTCCCCTTCATATCAGACAGAACATGTGGTTTCAACATGTTGGGCACCAGCTCACTTTGGTGTTGAAGTCATCTTACAACTACATATGGAATATCACTGGATAGGCAGAGGTGGACCCATTGCCTGGTCTACATGCTCCCCTGACCTTACTCCAT
The DNA here is from genome assembly GCA_030765055.1 of Mantis religiosa. NCBI lineage: Eukaryota > Metazoa > Arthropoda > Insecta > Mantodea > Mantidae > Mantis > Mantis religiosa. Next base: position 50,827,220 of record CM060948.1, on the reverse strand, counting down.
TTGACTTATTTTTGTGGGGCCACCTGAAGACTGTAGTGTATTAAACACCTGTTGAATCTGAAGAGGACCTTGTGGAATGAATAACCTGCACAGCAGGCAAAATTAGAGAAATGGCTGGTGTCTTGCGAAACTACAGCAGAATATGACATGCTGATACATTCTTTGTGTTCACTGCAATGGGCATGCGTTCCAACATTTGCTTTGACAGTGACTCATCTAGCGCTTAAGCGAAGCACTGCAGCAAAAGACTTTCTTTAACAAAGCGTGTTTAAAATAACATAATCAGCTTCCAAAGTTTGACAGTCTAATTTTGGGGCATTCTGTATAAGTTGGCTTCTAATAAGAACCAAAATATTTTCTTGACCTCCTCTTTAAAATTTAAAACTCACCCTATATTCATGGCTTTCATGTTCATAGTATGTTAGCATAACATTTATGCATTTAAGTCTGAACAGACGGTCATTCCAGTGGAATACACATATATCTGATACAAGCATAGCCATCCTGCTTTCATCTGTTAGGTATGTATTCAATCGTTCTGCACTTCCACACAGCTCATGCTTCAAATAATTTGTTACAACACCCCACGTCTGGACAATATCAAGCCCCTACAACAGAAATATATTTTGTTAGAACACACATTAAATTATGTTTCACACATTAAATTAAGTATCACACAAATTATTTACATTAGTAAATTTCAAATTCTGTGGAATACAGAATTGACCTTAGACCTCAGAATTCTCATTTTGGTAATAGTCTGGTTTTACTGTAATTCTTGAGAGCAAGTCATTTCCTTTGCTTTTGTATTTCTAAGCTATCACATCTCGTCAGTGTTGTATATTCTCTGCCTATCTCCCTCTGGAGAGAGAGAGTGAATGACACTAAAATGACTTTAAACTTTCATGGACTGACAGTTGATATAGATTGAGCATCAGCTACCACTTTCATTCAATATATCAAATGGGCTTTCCTATACTCATTGGATGGCTGTTCAATCACACAGCGCTGCCCACTAATTGCTATATGAGGACCAGCGAAATGGATTGACTGATAAATGTGATCATTTTCTATATGAAAATCAGATTCCAATGCATAACTCCAATAATATAAACATTTAAAATTAGAACTATTGAGCTATAAGTGTTGAAAAATATATCGGCGGTTAACAGATGAACTTATGAAAGAGCAATTAGTTCAGCTGCTCATAGACTCCAATTTCGATGAAGACATCAAAGTACACATGTTTGAGGTTGAACCCTGGAATGTTCACATACATAAGCAGCAGTGAATCAGAAAATGACATTGACAAGGAAGACATCCCTAAGACAGCTGAAATACATTCATTCACTGGTGCCCATTGGGTCCTCCAAGGTCCAACAATTACATAAACAATTAGAAAATTGTCACTTAAAAGCGAATTCATCTTTAAGAATTTCAAGCTTATGTTTTCCAATGAGCCACTTTTCAATGGATTGAAGTTAACATTGTTGTAGAATTTATTCTAAAAAGAACAAAATCTTAAGATAAATCTGAAGTTATGAAGCTTGTGATAAGACATTATGCATATTCCCTTTAAAAAAGAAAAAAAAAAACACATAGGCAAAGCATATCAACTTTATGCTTTCACTTAAAACAAGACTTAATCTATATATAGAATAAAAAGAAGTATTTCAGAAAGTGGAGTGCCATTGTTACTAAAATTAGGCAAGTGAGTCAACCTTGTATATACTTTTCTCCATAAAAAACTTGTAAGTGGAGAAAAGTATATACAAGGTTGACTCACTTGCCTAATTTTAGGACTTAATCTTTTTGTTTTAATTTATGTCCTCCAACATTTAGTCATATCGGACGATGAATGAAATGGGTGAAATGATGCTCAATGCATCCGGGGTCCGTGGAGCTTAGAGTTATCTGACATTCGTCTTTCAGGATAATGGAAAACCCCAGATAAAACCTTATCCAGGTAACTCACCCTGACCGACATTTCGAATTCCGGACCTCTTGAATGTGATGCAGACATGCTACCATCTACGTTACCGAGGCAGGCACTTAATTATTTAAAATATACTTATCACACAGAAAGTGAAGCTAGTCACAGTGAAGCAACAAATATTACACAAATAAAAATATTTGTAACAGAATCTCCACTTAACTTAACAAGTTGATGTTAATAATTCCTTCTTCTTTATAAGATCGATTTCGAAGGCGATGTGCCTTCACCATGAAGTGACGTCAAGTCAAGAGGAACACACGAAAGTTAGATCCAGCCAATTTTAAAAACCAGACAATATGGAGGTAAGAAAGTTCACATTTGAAAATTTCAACGAACATTTCGGCAACAAGAAAGAAATAAAACAATATTTGAAACTAAAGACAAAAGTTTTTTTTTAATACTTCTTTGAAATTTTTTCTTTAAATACGAAAGTGAAGCAGATGTGTAATAAATATGACTCATCTATAAATTAATAATTATTTCGCTTCACTGTGGTGTTCCAATACAGTTAAATCTCGTTACCTATGAGTATTCATTCACATTATGATGTCCATTTAATTCACATTAATTGTTCTTGCAGTTTGTGTTGGTTAAGAGTGGAGTGCCCCGAGGCTCAAAATTAGGACCGTATTTATTCCTATTGCATATAAACGGCTTAGTTCAAATAATAAAAGAAGCAGGAGGAATAGTGATAGGCTATGCAGATAATACCATGATTTTAGTAACAGGAAAAACAGAAATAAAAGTACAAAATAGGGCCAATACTCTACTAGTAAAAGTAAACAAACATTTAGAAAATTTGGGCATAATATTAATCACAAACAAAAAAGAGTGGCTGCAAATCAGTCTTAGTAACAAAAAACAGTCAAATATGAAGTTAACAATAGGAAAGAGAGAAATTCAACAAGTAAATGAAACAAACTTCTTAGGATTAGTAATAGACAGTAGATTGAAATGGAATGGACATGTTCAAAAAGTAATAAAACAAGTTAATTAACAATGCAAATAGATAAAAAAGTATTAAACATACTATGCATTCTAATAGATAGTCAACATGAAAAATTCAATGCCATGGCCGGGATTTGAACCACGGATCTCCTGGTTTCCGTTCAGTCACTCTTAACCTTTGAGCTACCATGGTCAACATGCCGTCTTGACATTAAATCCTCTTGGTGGTCTACCGGGGAAATATATGAGTCAAATGGAGAATTTAATGTCAGGATGCCATGTTGGCCATGGTAGCTCAAAGGCTAAGAGCGACTGGACGGAAACCAGGAGATCCGTGGTTCAAATCCTTGCCATGGCATTGAATTTTTCATGTTGACTCTATCTATTAAAAACCTTAGCCTATATATGGCTACTGTGGAGAAATGATTAATTTCCATCAATTAACTAAAATACTATGCATTCATTCACTCTCACTTGAGCTTTGGAATTGTATTATGGGGCCCAGTACAAAAAAACATTGGGTTTAAGACTATTTAGGCTGCAAAAAAGAGCAATACGTTTAATGTCAGGAATACAGAAAAGGGAAACATGTAGAAATGCAAAAACTAAATATTTTAACATTACCTTCATTATATATATCAATGTATTGTCGCGGCGCTGGGCATAAATGTTTCGGCACAAATAGATAATAGGCGGCGGATAGTGTTTCATGAGCTTGAATGAGCAGTTAACGATAATGCGGCGAGTGATCACAAAGGCGGCAAAAAATGTTATCTCAGATAAAGGACTCACTGCCACAGGTAGGATTTCATGTCTCGAAGTTTCTAGAGATATCTCAATTGACGGAGAATGGTTGTTTTTCTTGTTTGCTCGAGAAGGTTCTCGAGTTATGAACGGAGATATAAAAAGGGATTGTGACACGCCAGCAGCAGTAGTTGTGTAGCAAGAGTGTTGTTGTAAAGAGAGCTAAGGTAATCAGCTGCAAGTGTTTTTTATTGTCCTCGACCTTGGAAGATAGTGTGATGTAATGTTGTTACGTGAGAATTGGACAGTGTATTGCTACGGAAATAAAGGAGATTTTTAATTTCTGCAACTCAGCCTTTTAATTCTACGAACCCACAAAGTCACAACTGGTGTCAGGAGTGCGACATGGAGGCTACATTGGAAAAGATTTTGGAGAAGATGGCAAAAATGAAAGCAGCGAATGACAACCTCGCTTCAAAAACAGAAGCGGCAAATAACCTGACCGCAGAGTTGAAACACATGAAGACGGCTAACGAAAACATCACGGAGAAGATGGAAGAAATGAAGGCCGAATTAACGGCGAAGACGGAAGCGACAAATAACAACCTGGCCGCGGAACTAACAGCAAAGACGGAGGCGGCAAATAACAACCTGGCTGCAGAGCTGAAACAAATAAAGACAGCTAACGATAACCTTGCCGAGAAGATGCAAGCCACAAACAACAGCCTGACCGCGAAGATGACCGAATTTTCCACGGAGATGAAAGCGGCAAACGAGGCCCTCGCCGTAAAGTTCGAAGGGCAGCTGACCGGCGTAAAAGAGGACGTCACAGAACTCGGCAAGCGGATGGGTCAAGTGGACGAGCGCGTCGAAGATCTGGCGAGCCATGTTGACGAGCTTGAGGGAAAGGCTGACAGCAACGCAAAGTCCCAGAACGTCATGGTGGAGGACGTCGTCAGCAGGAGGTTAAAGGATTTAAAGGTCGACGCGTCGGGACGCGACACAACATCTGCGCGCGTCAAACCTCCTAAATACGACGGCGCGACAACTTTCGAAGTCTTCCGCCGTCAATTCGACACGGTGGCCAAACACAACAAGTGGTCACCAGAGGAAGAGGCCGCACAGCTAATAGCCAACCTCCAGGGACGGGCCGCGGAAGTCCTGAACGCGGTACAGACAACGGTGGCGCCCAAGGACATCTGGGACGCACTGGAGAATCGTTTTGGAAACCACCGCTTAGCCGCAGCATACCGCTGCCAGCTAAAGGCAAAGTCACAGCAGCCAGGGAGACGCTGCAGGAATTCACCCTGGCAGTTGAGCAACTGGCTAGCAAGGCCCTAGTCGACCTCCCACCAGAGTTCGTATCCCGGGAAGCTGCCTACACATTCGTTGGCGGGGTGCGAGACACGGAGATTCGTCAGCGCCTAATGCTCGGCGATTATAAAACCATCCACGAGGCGCCAACGGCAGCATTAAAGATGGAGGCGGCCAAGGTAACAGCTATCCCGACGTCGAGAACGAGGAGTGTCCGCTACACCGGAGACAGAAGACCAGCCGAGGGACGCTAGCGAAGACCTAGTGGCCTGTGTTGGGGGTGTGGACAGCCCGGACACCTGGAGATAGACTGCCCACACCAGGAAGAGCAGCCGGAAAACGAGTAAGGGCCGTCATGGAGAGGGTCACGTCGGCGCCATCACCACCATCCCCTCGAGTGACACTGCGCACCGTCAGCCGGCGTATGGATGACAGCCTCATCGCGGACGGTTGGGTAAGAGGAAAACCGTGCCGCGTGCTGGTGGACACCGGGGCAGCCATGACCATCATCAGACCTGACGTGGCGAAGCGTTTGCCGACAAGGAAGCCGAGCCGACCATACCAGCTTGTGACGGCATTGGGTGACACCTTGCCTGTAGTGAAGGAGGCCCTGCTAAAGTTGACCTTGGAAAAGAGTGCCGTACGTCTGTGGGTGTTCGTCGCGAAGGTGGCTGAGGAGGTGATACTGGGATTGGATGCCCTCAGGAGCCACGAGGTGACGGTCGACGTCGGCAGGAAGGTCCTGCAGCTCAATGGAGAAGAGTTGATACACCGGCAACCCGATGAGCGCCTTGGAATCTGCAGGGTCATCTTGAAGGAAGACGTGGTTGTCCCCGCTAGAAGTGAGGTGGTGGTGACGGCGCGAATGGAAGGCCAGCGGACGAAGAAAATTATGCTGGACCAGATGACGCCTGTGCACGGACTCTGTGTAGCCAGGACATTTTTGCCGTGCCGAGAGGAGGTGCCAGTGAGGCTGTTCAACTTGGCAGACACCGACCACGACGTCCAGGCCGGAATGGAGCTGGGAACGTGGGAGCCCGTGGTCAGCGTGACAGCTATCCACAAGACACAGGAGCCGGTGCCGACGCAACACCTGGGGCCCGGGCTGGAAGGCTTATTGGAGAGAGCGGCCGACCACCTGACCGCAGAACATCTGGAGAAGGTTCGACAACTACTGAGGCGATACCAGCGTGTCTTCAGCCAAGATGACAGTGACTACGGCCGCACGGATAAAGTGCTTCACCGCATCGACACCGGAGACGCCCGGCCTATTCGGCAACCACCTAGACGCGTTCCGTTGGCGAAACAAGCGGGGTACGGTATATGGTAGACGACATGAAATCCAGGGGAGTGATAAAGAGTCTGACAGCCCTTGGTGTTCCCCTGTAGTTCTGGTGAAAAAGAAGAACGGCGAGCTACGCTTCTGCGTGGACTACAGGAGGCTGAACGCTGTCACCCGGAAGGACTGTTTCCCCTTACCCCGGATTGATGATACCCTGGACACGCTAGCTGTTGCACAATGGTTCTCGGCCCTGGAACTGAAGTCGGGTTACTGGTAGGTGGCTCTAGACCCGAGAGATAAGGAGAAGACGGCATTCACGACAGGCCAAGGGCTTTGGCAGTTCACAGTTATGCCCTTTGGCCTCTGCAATGCACCAGTCACATTTCAATTCCTCATGGAATCAGTAATGAGAGGATTGACATATGACACATGCCTGCTATACCTGGACGACATCATCATCGTCGGCAAGACGTTCGAAGACCATCTCGACAACCTGAGCAAGGTGTTACAGAGACTCCAGGCAACCAACTTGAAGCTGAACGCGAAGAAGTGCCAGCTCTTCTGCAAAGAAGTTAACTACTTAGGCCACATAGTCTCACCAACCGGAGTGGCCACAGAGCCGGAGAAACCCCAGGCTGTGAGAGATTGGCCTCGGCCAAAGGATGAGCGAGAGTTGTGCAGTTTCCTGGGGCTGTGCAGTTATTACCGCCGTTTCTTAAAGGGGTTTTCCAACATCGCCAAACCCCTTACCCGCCTGACAGAGGAACAACGACCTTATGTGTGGACGGAGGACGCTGAACACGCTTTCCAGCACCTGAAGAAGACACTGTGCAGTGCTATTTTGGGATTTCCACAACCAGGCGGCGCTTTCATTGTGGACACCGAAGCCAGCGATCATTGCATTAGAGGCGTCCTATCGCAAATTCAGGACGGCCACGAGCGGGTGATAGCCTACTACAGCAAGACGCTATCCAAGGCAGAGAAGAACTACTGCGTCTCCCGGCGAGAATTACTGGTGGTAGTAAAGACCTTGGAGCACTTCCACAAGAACCTGTACGGTCAGCCATTCCACCTGAGGACTGACCATTCCGCCCTAACCTGGCTATTGAGCTTTTAAGATCCTGGAAGGACAGACAGCACGTTGGGTCCAGAGGCTGCAGGAGTACGACTTCACCTCTGAACATCGTAGAGGGAAGGGCCACGGTAACGCAGACGCCATGTCTCGAAGACCCTGCCCAGAGGAGTGCGGCCAATGCACAAGAGTGGAAGAAAAGGAGCATGCCACAGCAGTCCGAGTAGTCACAGCACTACCTGCGAATGGCTGGGATAGCGCAGGCCTGAGGAGGGAGGAGCTGGCGGAGGCAGACTTGGGGCCACTCTTGAGAGAATTGGAGGCAGGGACAAGAACAACCTGGGAGGACATCGCCCCGAGGAGCGCCAACTACAAGTCGTATTGGGCCCAATGGGATTCTTTGAAGACAAGAGAGGGCGTGCTGTTCCGGGTATGGGAATCGCCTGATGGGAAGATGCAGAGAGAACAGTTGGTACTCCCCCGAAGCAAGGTCCCGGAAGTCTTGGAAGAAGTGCACCCGGTGCTTCAGGAGGACACCTGGGAGCAAACCGAACGATCGACAAACTCCGACAGCGCTACTACTGGCTGAGGCTCCGAGCAGACGCTGAGAGATGGTGCCGTCAATGTCATGTGTGCGCGGCGAGTCACGGCCCCCATACCAGGAGCCGGGGTCGCATGCAGCAGTACAACGTCGGAGCGCTATTCGAAAGGATCGCCGTCGACATAGCTGGACCATTCCCCGTGTCCGACCGAGGCAACAAGTACCTGATGGTGGTCGTGGATTACTTCACCAAGTGGCCGGAGGTGTTTGCCATTCCGAACCATGAGGCGAAGACAATCACGGACTGCCTTATGGAGCAAGTGTTCTGCCGATTTGGGGTGCCACTAGAGCTCCAAAGCGACCAGGGCACCAATTTTGAATCCAACCTCAAGAAGGAGGCACTAGAATAAGTTGGGGTGAACAAGACGCGCACCACACCCTACATCCACAGTTGGATGGCATGGTCGAAAGATACATCAAGACCTTAGAAGAACACCTGAGGAAGGTCGTGGCCAGCCATCAGCGAGAGTGGGACATAAAGGACATGTTCGGCCGAGAGTTACGCCTCCTCTGTGATCTAGCTTTTGGAAGCGCCCTGGACGCAAAACAGCCAGCAACCGAGTATGTGGAGAACCTGGTGGACCATCTCCACGACATGCATGAGATGGCTCGTCAGAACATCCAGAAGGCGAGTGACCGCATGAAGACCCGATATGACAGGCAAGCCAACAGCCAAGGGTTCCACCAGGGTGACCTAGTTTGGTTGTACCGTCTTACCCGGACCAAGGGACGATGCCCGAAACTCCAGCAATGGCAAGGACCGTACCGGGTGGTGAAGAGGATTAATGACATGGTCTACCGCATCCAAAAGGTGCTCCGAGGGAAGATGCTGTTGGTACACTTGGATCGCCTGGCCCGCTACGATGGTGCTGTCTGGGACGACCAGCCTTGAGGAGGGAGTAGTGTTGCGGCGCTGGGCATAAACAATTCGGCACAAATAGATAATAGATAGCAGATAATGTTTCACAAGTTTGCATGAGCAGTTAACGATAATGCGGCGAGTGATCACAAAGGCGGCAAAAAATGTTATCTCAGATAAAGGACTCGCCGCCACATGTAGGATTTCATGTCTCAAAGTTTCTAGAGATAGCTCGATTGATGGAGAATGGTTGTTTTTCTTGTTTGTTCGAGAAGGTTCTCGAGTTATGAACGGAGATATAAAAAGGGATTGTGACACGCCAGTAGCAGTAGTTGTTGTGTAACAAGAGTGTTGTTGTAACGAGAGCTAATGTAATCAGCTGCAAGTGTTTGTTATTGTCCTCGACCTTGGAAGATTGTGTGATGTAATGTTGTTACCTGAGAATTGGACAGAGTATTGCTACAGAAATAAAGGAGATTTTTAATTTCTGCAACTCTGCCTTTTAATTCTACGAACCCACAAAGTCACAGTATCAAACTTACATTAAAAATTTATGATCAAAACAAAAATAGTAACATCCAAAAACATAACACCAGAACAAAAGATATTTTAGAAACAGATTTACCAGTATCCTAAACAACAAATGCATAGAAATTAGCATCAAATATTTGTATAACCATCTACTGGCTGAAATTAAACAGATAAACAAGAAAACAAATAAAGGCTGTTAAAACTTATTTATTACGAAAAGTATTTTACTCCGTGGAAGAGTATAAAACAGGTTAGATAGAATATGCTATTTACACTTCTCATCAATTTTGTAAACATATTTGTAAATATTACTGTATTAATTTTATATATACAATTTGACGATCCATGTAAATAGCTTTACAGTTGGAAATAAAACATCAATCAAGACTTTCTTATATCTCAGGTATAAGTTGTACAAGCTGAGGTTTAGAAATAAATGCAACTGCTATATATTTACTAAATACATTAATGTTAATTATACCAACCACAAATTTAACACTTTACTCACAATACTGAGAATTCTATTTGTGTTTGTGTATATCAATATTTTGGTGAATTATACTGTTTAGAAAATTCAAGTGTAAAAAAATGCACATAGTGCTCCTCAAACTATATACATGAAAAATATGTGTTCCTACGCCAGGCCCTTTTGCATTATATGCCTACCAGTTTTGTCACTTATAACCGGGCCTGTATCTTACCACTGCCATTCAGTTATTTTGATGATCCTGTTGTTGAATTTTATTTTAATATTTTCAATTGGCAAATCAACTTACTCCTTCACTTAAAACCTTAAAACTACTCAAAAAAAAAAAAAAAAAAAAAAAAAAAAAACCAAGAACTTAAAAGTTCTTCAACCTTATTTTTAGCATCAATTGTACCATAACATAGTTTTGAGAGCTTGCAACTTTGTTGCACTAACATCTTCACCATGACTGCACTCATATACCTATTTTCCAAACAATGACTTCTAAAGCTTTCTTACCTCTTGCAAATCTACCTGTGAACTTCCCTTCTAAGTGCTAATTGTTCTCTGGTACTCCATAGTCTAACAAGTACGAGAGTCATACAGAAAGTAAAGAACAATTGCACATGGTGCTTTGCACATATCCCCCACCACTGCAACTGCATTAGTGGTAGCTTCATCCTTGGGTTTATTGTGAGGTGAGTCTTGTTCTTGTGCAGTCATGCAAATGGTTTGTGCAGTGATTTGACATGGTATCACCAATCGAAAATCCTGCCAAATGTGAAATAAAAGGCACCATTCGTTCTCTGAACGCTCAAAATGTTAAGCCTATTGACATTTATAGGCAAATAAAGAAAGTTTATGGTGAAGGTGCACTCAGTGAGTCATCCATGCGGAAATGGTGCATTATGTTTTTATGAAGGAAGGATCAGCATGCATGATGAAGATCAGAGTAGGAGGATGAACTGAAGAAAAAGGTTGATGACACAATTCAGGTAAACCGACATTTCACTCTGAGCACATTACACCGCTCTTTTCCATAAATTTCACGTTTGCTTCTGCATGAAATAGTGACAGCACACTTTGGCTACAGGAAAATGCATGCTTGGTGTCTGCCAAAATTCTTGAATGATAGCCACACGACAAATCGCATGGGAGCAGCCCTTAAATTTTTGACACAATATAACAAACAGGGTGATGATTTGCTTGGCCGCACTGTTAATGGAGATGAAACGTGGGTTTTGTACAAGACTCCAAAAACAAGCGGCAGACAATGGAGTGGCATCACAAATTTGCCCACAAAATCCAAAAGGGAAAAAACAAATTTGAACACCCGGAAAGTCATGGCAACGATTTTTTGGAACTGAAAGGGTTTAATCAAGTTCATGCCAAGAGGAAAAACAATAAGCTCAAAAGCCCATTGTGCAACTCTTCAATATAGAATGCTGTAAGCAAAAGTGTTCTTCATCCATGACAATGCCCAGCCTCATTCACCAGCATAAACACAGCAGGAACTTCAATGCCTAAAATGGGAAATCTTTGGTCATCCCACTTACAGCCCTGGTTTGGCATCAAGTGATTATCACCTATTCCCAAAACTGAAAGCATTTTTGAGTAAGACACAGTTTGCAAGTGATGAACTCAAGCAAGAGTGACGACCTGGTTTAAATCTTTGACGGCAAATGAATACAAAAAGGGTATTGATAAACTGACCTGTCGTTACAACAAATGTCTAGAGAAGTATGGTGATTACATAGAAAAGTAGTGTAAAGTCATTTAAGTTTAAAAATAAAATTTGGTGCTGATATAGTTTGTTTTGATTCAACCATGCTCAATCATTCTTTACATTGTGGCTGACCCTTGTATATGAAAAACCAGATATTCCTTCTTATTAAATCTAAGTTTATACAGTATAAATACATAATTATCATTATTACTCAATGATCTGTACTGTTACAACAAATTTAATGTGTTCCTTGTAAGCATAAAATTGTGCAAAAGGCACGAGGGATGGTAAATGATTTATAAAATTATAAATACTGCATCATTGCACTTTATGTTTCAGCAACTTGCAGATTGACACCACAGAAAACACATCTTTACACATCGATGATCTTATGTAGAATGACCCCAAATTATATTGTGACTTTGTGGGTTCGTGAAATGAAAAGTCCAATTGCACCACTCAAAAATGTTCTTTATTTCCACCGAATTACAATCGAAACACTTGCCGATTACACAGTTACGTAATGCACACAATTACAATTCACCAGTCAGTCCGTTACAGTTCCACTTTGCGTTCACAGTTACGTACACTCTTCTGATGCATGTACACAGACTTCTCGTCCGTACACTAGCACGGCGCTCCTACGCGGCTCGCCAAGAACTGACTGTCCTCACTCATTGCAGCCCTTTTTATAGGAATATCACTGTTTTCTAGAAGTCTCTGGTTTCAGTGAGTCACCGCGAAGGTTCCAGATGGCAGTGGAAGGGGGAAGAGGCGGCCAGCGACAAGTGACACTTCCCTAATCATCCCCTCAGTTAGTGACTGAGACTAATGAGTGGGTGTGGCTTGGATGCCTCTGGTCCCTTCTCAGCTGTCGTTGGTCGGGCTTTCCGATAATTGGGTGACACTGCTCCCTCCTCAAAGCTGGTCGTCCCGAACAGCACCATCGTAGCGGGCTAGACGATCCAGGTGTACCACCAACATCTTTCCTTGGGGCACCTTCTGTATGCGGTAGACCACGTCATTTATCCTCTTCACCACCCGGTATGGCCCTTGCCATGGCTGCTGAAGCTTCGGGCAGCGTCCCTTGTTCCGTGTAGGACGGTACAACCAGACCAGGTCACCTCGCTGGAACCCTTGGCTGTTGGCTTGCCTGTCATATCTGGTCTTCATGCGGTCGCTCGCCTTCTGGATGTTCTGGCGAGCCATCTTGTGCATGTCGTGGAGGTGGTCCACCAGGTTCTCCACATACTCAGTCACCGGCTGCTTCGCCTCCGGAGGGCTTCCACAAGGGAGGCGTAACTCTCGGCCAAACATTAAGCTGGCTGTTTCATTCCAGTTGTGTCGTGTGTAGATGAGCGGTAGGCCAGCAAGAACAGTGGCAACTTGACGTCCCAGTCTCGCTGTTGGCTGGCCACGACCTTCCTCAGGTGTTCCTCTAAGGTCTTGATGTATCTTTCGACCATGCCATCCGACTGGGGATGTAGAGGCGTCGTGCGGGTCTTGTTCACCCCAAGCCTTTGTAGTGCCTCCTTCATTTGGTTGGACTCAAAGTTGGTACCCTGGTCACTATGTAGCTCTAACGGCACCCCAAATCGACAGAACACTTGCTCCACGAGGCTGTCTGTGATTGTCTTTGCCTCTTGGTTTGGGATGGCATACACCTCCGGCCACTTGGTGAAGTAGTCCACGACCACCATTAGGTACTTGTTGCCTCGGTCGGAAACTGGGAACGGTCCAGCAATGTCAACGACGATCCGTTCGAATGGCGCTCCGACGTTGTATTGCTGCATGCGATCACGGCTCCTAGTCTGGGGGCCACGACTCACCGCGCACACGTGACACTGATGGCACCATCTCTCAGCATCTGCTCAGAGTCTCAGCCAGTAGTTGCGCTGCCGTAGTTTGTTTGCCAATCGTTCGGTTCGCTCCCAGGTGTCCTCCCGAAGTACCGGCGTGGTCTTCCTCCAAGACTTCCGGGACCTTACTCCGGGGAAGTACCAACTGTTCTCTCTGCGTCTTCCCATCGGGTGATTCCCATACCCAGAACAGCCTTTGGGACAGCTCGGACAACTCCCTGGTTGAAGGAGGCCCGGGTACAGTTCCTACGGGTTCAGGACTAATGGGAGTAGAACCTCTGGGCTCAAACCGGAACAGCACGCCCTCTCTGGTCTTCAACGAGTCCCATTGGGCCCAGTTTGACTTGTAGGTGGCGCTCCTCGGTGCGATGTCCTCCCAGGTTGGTCTCGTCCCTGCCTCCAATTCCCTCAAGAGTGACCCCAAGTCTCCTTCCGCCAGCTGCTCCTTCCTCAGGCCTGCGCTATCCCAGCCGTCCGCAGGCACTGCCCTGACTACTCGGACTGCTGCGGCACGCTCCTTCTCTTCCACTCTTGTGCAGAGGCGGCACTCTTCTGGACAGGGTCTTCGGGACATGGCGTCAGCGTTATCGTGGCTCTTTCTTCTACGATGTTCCGAGGTGAAGTCGTACTCCTGCAGCCTCTGGACCCAACGTGCTGTCTGGCCTTCCAGGTTCCTAAAGCTCAATAGCAAGGTTAGGGCAGAATGCTCAGTCCTCAGGTGGAATGGCTGACCGTACAGGTACTTGTGGAAGTGCTCCAAGGTCTTTACTACCGCCAGTAACTCCCGTCGGGTGACGCAGTAGTTCTTCTCTGCCTTGGATAGCGTCTTGCTGTAGTAGGCTATCACCCACTCATGGCCGTCCTGGATCTGCGATAGGACACCTCCAATGCAATGGTCGCTGGCGTCGGTGTCCACAATGAAGACGCCACCCGGTTGTGGCAAACCCAAAATTGGAGCACTGCACAGGGTGCTGGAAAGCGTTTTTGGCGTCCTCCGTCCACACATAAGGCAGTTGTTCCTCTGTCAGGCAGGTGAGGGATTTTGCGGTATTGGAGAACCCCTTTATGAAGTGGCGGTAATAACTGCACAGCTCCAGGAAACTGCGCAACTCTTTCTTATCCTTTGGGCGAGGCCAATCTCTCACAGCCTGTGTCTTCTCCGGGTCTGTGGCCACTCCAGTTGCTGAGACTATGTCGCCTAAGTAGTTCACTTCCTTGCGGAAGAGCTGGCACTTCTTCGCGTTCAGCTTCAAGTTGGTCGCCTGCAGTCTCTGTAGCACATTACTCAGATTCTCGAGGTGATCTCCAAAAGTCTTACCGACGATTATGATGTCATCCAGGTATAGCAGGCAGGCATTGTAAGTCAGCCCTCTCATCACTGACTCCATGAGTCGTTGGAAGGTAGCTGGTGCGTATCAGAGGCCAAAGGGAATAACCGTGAACTGCCAGAGACCTTGGCCTGTCGAGAATGCGGTCTTCTCCTTGTCTCTTGGGTCTAGAGCTACCTGCCAGTAGCCCGACTTCAGCTCCAGAGTCGAGAACCACTGTGCACCAGCTAGCGTGTCCAGGGTGTCGTCAATCCGGGGTAAGGGGAAACAGTCCTTCCGGGTGACAGCGTTCAACTTTCTGTAGTCTACGCAGAAGCGCAGCTCACCGTTCTTCTTTGTCACCAAGACTACAGGGGAACACCAAGGGCTGTCAGAGTCTTCAATCACTCCCCTGGATCTCATGTCCTCCAGCATGTCTCGTACCGCCCCTTGCTTCGCCAGCGGAACGCGTCTATGTGGTTGCCGAATAGGCCGGGCGTCCCCGGTGTCGATGCGGTGAAGCACTTTGTCCGTGCGGCCGTAGTAACTGTCGCCTTGACTGAAGACGCTCTGGTATCGCCTCAGCAGTTGTCGAACTTTCTCCAGCTGTTCTGCGGTCAGGTGGTCGGCTGTCCTCTCCAGTAGGCCTTCTAGCCGGGGCCCCAGGTGTTGCGTCGGCACCGGCTCCTGTGTCTTGTCGATTGCTGTTACGCTCACCACGGGCTCGCACGTTTCCAACTCCGTCTCGGCCTGGACGTCGTGATCGGTGTCCGTTGGGTTTAGCAGTCTCACTGGCACCTCCTCTTGGCACTGCAGCAATGCCCTGGCTACACACAGTCCATGTACAGGCGTCTTCTGGTCCAGCATCATGATCCTGGTTCTCTGACCCTCCAGTCGCGCCGTCACCACCACCTCGCTCCTCGCGGGGACAACCACGTCTTCGTTCAAGACGACCCTGCAAATTCCAAGGCGCTCTTCTGGTTGACGGAGTATAACCTCTTCTCCGTTGAGCCGCAGGACCTTCTTGCCGACGTCGACCGTCGCCTCGTGGCTCCTGAGGGCATCCAATTCCAGTGTCACCTCCTCAGCCACTTTCGCGACGAACACCCACAGACGTACGGTACTCCTTCCCAAGGTCAGCTTCAGCAGGGCCTCCTTCTCCACAGGCAAGATGTCGCCCGATGCCGTCACAAGCTGGTATGGTCGGCTCGGCTTCCTTGTCGGCAAACCCTTCGCCACGTCAGGTCTGATGGTCACGGCCACCCCGGTGTCCACCAGCACGCGGCACGGTTTTCCTCTTACCCAGCGATGAGGCTGTCATCCATCCGCCGGCTGACGGCGCGCAGTGTCACTCGAGGAGATGGTGTGGACGGCGCCGAGGTGCTCCTCGCCACGCCGGGCCTTACTCGTTCTTCCGGCTGCCCTTCCTGGAGTCGGTAATCTCTCTCTAGGTGTCCCGGCTGTCCACATCCCCAACACAGGCCACTAGGTGTTCGCCGGCGTCCCTCGGCTGGTCTTCTGTCTTCGGTGTAGTGGACACTCCTCGTTCTCGACGTCGGAATAGCTGTTACCTTGGCCGCCTCCATCCTTAATGCTGCCGTCAGCGCCTCGTGGATGGTTTTATAAATGCTGAGCATTAGGGGCTGACGAATCTCCATGTCTCGTACTCCGTCCACGAATGTGTAGGCAGCTTCCCGGGATACGAACTCTGGTGGGAGGTCGACTAGGGCCTTGCTAGCCAGTTGTTCAACTGCCAGGGCAAACTCCTGCAGCGTCTCCCCTGGCTGCTGTGGCCTTTCCTTCAGCTGGCTGCGGTACGCTGCGGCTAAGCGGTGGTTCCCAAAACGATTCTCCAGGGCCTCCCAGATGTCCTTGGGCACCGCCGTTGTCTGTACCGTGTTCAGGACTTCCGCGGCCCGTCCCTGGAGGCTGGCTATTAACTGCGTGGCCTCCTCCTTCGGTGACCATCTGTTGTGCTTGGCCACTGTGTCGAACTGGCGGCGGAAGACCTCAAAGGTTGACGCGCCGTCATATTTCGGAGGTTTGACGCGCGCCGATGTTGTGTTGCGTCCCGGCGCGTCGGCCTTCAAATCCTTCAACCTCCTGCCAACGACGTCCTCCACCATGGCGTTCAGGGACTTGACGCTGCTGTCGGCCTTTTCCTCTAGTTTGTTTACGCGGTTCGCGAGGTCTTCGACGTCTTCAACCATGGCGTTCAGGGACTTGGCGTTATTGTCGGCCTTTTCCTCTAGGTCATTGAAGCGGTTCGCCAAGTCCTCGACGTGCTCATCCACTTGGCCCATCTGCTTGCTCAGCTCCGTCACGTCATCCCTCACGCCGGCCAACTGTTCAAATTTGGCGGCGAGAGCTTGTTCGCCACCTTCATTTCCGTGGTCAGTTCAGCCATTTTTGCTGTCACTGTCGTGGCCAAGTTGTTGTTTGTAGTCTCCGGCTTCGCGGCCAGGCTGTTATTTGCCGCTGCTGTCTTTGCTGTTAATTCGTTCATCTTTTCCAAAAGTATTTCCAATGCCGATTCCATGGCTGTTATCCCACTCCTGACAGCAGTTTTGACTTTGTGGGTTCGTGAAATGAAAAGTCCAATTGCACCACTCAAAAATGTTCTTTATTTCCACCGAATTACAATCGGAACACTTGCCGATTACACAGTTACGTAATGCACACAATTACAATTCACCAGTCCGTTACAGTTCCACTTTGCGTTCACAGTTATGTACACTCTTCTGATGCACGTACAGTCTTCTCCTCCTTACACTAGCACGGCGCTCCTACGCAACTCGCCAAGAACTGACTGTCCTCACTCTTGCATCCCTTTTTATAGGAATATCACTGTTTTCTAGAAGTCTCTGGTTTCAGTGAGTCACCGCGAAGGTTCCAGATGGCAGTGGAAGGGGAAGAGGCGGCCAGCGACAAGTAATACTTCCCTAATCATCCCCTCAGTTAGTGACTGAGACTAATGAGTGGGTGTGGCTTGGATGCCTCTGGTCCCTTCTCAGCTGTCGTTGGTCGGGCTTTCCGATAATTGGGTGACAATATGCATATTCTCGAATCTCTGCACACAAGGTTTCTAGAAAATCTAAATTACTTTTATCCTATTGGTCCAAGTCACAACATTACGTCACATTATAATAACCAATAGGAATACTATTACATAAGTTGGTAATTCTGTAGCCTACCCAGTTTTACATTCTATTTTATACAAATCACATTTTCTAGAACAATCAAGAACAAATTCCCAAAGATATGAAAAAATATAAAATAACCATTACAAATGCCTCTATTCAGAATTTAGGGAGGAATTTTCCTTAAAATAAGTAAATTACTAATTGTTGTGCATAAATTCTGAATATAGCTCCTTTGTGATAATTATTAATGATAACAATGGTTAATAAAATTACAATGAATGCCATATATAAAGAGATATAACAAATATAGTTCAACAGTGAATATCAATATTAAAAAAAATGTACAATGTGAAACATCTTTAACAGCTTCGCTGATAGCCCTGCACGGCTGGGAATAGATACCCAATGAACAGAAGACATTTAAATAGTTAAGGGGAGGCATCGGTGAAATTTTGTCAAAAATGACAAAAAACGATATTTGCCGTTTTTTGCATTAAAATTATGTGTAAACATTTTAGTCTCAGAATATGCCATCAGTTAGGCCCTAGCGCCATTTAAAAAAACAGCTACATCATTATTTAAATGCCCATGTGCGGGTGGGCATGGCCATTTATATTGCTTTTTCCAGTGTGTCGCAAAGAAATTGATGGAATTCTCACGTTTAAATTATGCGGTTTGATTCTGTAACTGTGGTAATGTGCAGAGACATCTTGTGGATGTTTGTGGAAGCTACTGAACCTTTCCGCTATCATTTTTATATATTATTTCCCACTTACTACTTTTGAAAGTAAACAAACATTTCCACTGACATGTAGTGTTTGTGAAATATGGTTTACATGCAAGCTGTGGATAGCAGCTTATATTAAATTATTATTGTTTAAAATAGGAATAAAGCTTGATTTAACATTGTATTGCTTTCTTGTTGCAACAGTAGGTATATGATTCATACCAGGTTAGGTTAGGAGTACAGTGGCTATTTCAAAGCAAAATGTAATGAAACTTTAAGGTATGCTAGCCATAACAGTAAGTAATGATACTAGAATGCTATGCTTGAGGTAAATGTTAAGTGAAAACATATTATAGCCCAAGAGTTAACAGTGATTCTAGTAGGTCACCTTTTGATGTAAATAGAAGAATGGTTGATGTATTTCTGGGCATTGGTAAGGATCATATTTCTATGCAGAAGTTTTGTATGACCATGGGTATGAATTGCATGAGCTATTCTACTTACAATTTCCATCTCATAAACAAAAATAAAGAGATTAGTTTGTACTATTATATGGGAAAATTGCATTAAAGGAGGAGCACAGAATGCTAATGAAAGTTTCCATGGAGTACATGTCACAAAGAAGTTTTTGTATTAAGAAAGAAATTGCAAATTGCAGTGATTGCAGCTGTTAGTGAATTTAATATGGGATATAAAGATAGACTTAAAGTTAAGGCAAAAGTTGCAGCAAGCAAAATAAGTCTTGTTAGCAAGAAAATTAGCAGTATTAGGGATAGATGAAAACTAAAACACAGTGATCAAAGTTCATTGAGCAAATATAAATCTGCCAAGCAGTAGTTAAATGTGACTAAATTAAAAGAAGAAGAGGATAGTAAACTAGCTGAGTGGTGTTCATATAGTGCAGGATGGTTTTGGAACATATAAAAAAATTGTTGTTTAAATTTAGAGCTTCTAACTAGATTTTTCTTCATGTCCAACTTTTAGCATTTTTAATACTCGTTATTGTGCAGATACTAAAGTTTTCAATGAATTTCTTTAAGTTTTGCATATATGTATATTCCTAGATAAGTTTTCAATCAAAATTGGTATCATTATGGCTGTATATGAAAAAATTAATAATGATTGGTATTGAAAAAACAAAATTAAAAAAAATTCAAAAAAATTCTATCAAATTCCTTAAATTTTCTTCTCCAGAACCATTAGACATGGGCAAATGAGTATATACATATATAGTTTTGTAACTATTATCTAAAGGAACCAGACAGAATCCAAAGTTCCAATCATTTATAACAAAAATTGTAGAGAATGTCATATGTTTCCCAATGTAAAGAAATCACAGCAAAAAATTAAATTATTAATTTTTTGGTAAAAACTATTGTAGATAGAAAAATTATAAAAAAAAGGGCCAAAGGTAACCAAATTAAAGAGAAAGAAGGTAATAAGATAGCTGTAGGGCCTGCATATGATGCATGGAGTTTTCAAAGTAAAGAAAGTAGTGTAATTTCAATCTAAATCTTTAAGTTCATTTTTCTCCACTTTTAATTTTTGAACATTTTTGTATCTTTAAAATGCTCCAACTTCTGCAATTCTCAGCGAATTTATATTAAACTTTGCATACATATTCCTAAATAAATGTTTAATAAAAGTTGGTATTTTTGTTTATTTAAATTAAATAGTTTATTTATTATTGATTTTTAAATCTCAAAATTGCAAAAAAATTAAGAAAAATTTAATAAATTCACACATAAAAATTTTTTGTCCAAAAATACTTGATACACACTTTAAAAGTATAGAAACTTTTGTAACTGATGTACACAGAAACCTGAATCTAAAATTTAAAGTTTCTAAAAGGTAAACTGTATGACCTCGGACTTTTTATATAACATACAAAAGTCATACTATAAAAAGCACTAAATATATATATATATATATTTTTTTAAAAACTACTTAAGACAGAAAGATGAGTTTTAAAACCTTAACTAGATTCCCTATACTCCACCTAACAACAAAATTTCAAGCAGTTCTGACGTAAACTCTGGATTTTAGCATTTTTCACAGATGCCTCCCCTTAAATGCTGCAAAAAATGATTCATAAATACACATTCGTATCTTCCGTATTTATTAAGTTATTTTAGTGAAACAAAAACTGGTTTAAAGCCCATTAAAGGCAGTATACATCTACGGTATCATTAAAATAGAGACTATATTCATAAATCGTTGAAATTTCATTATTTTGTATCACTGTAAATGATGATGATGATGATGATGATGATGATGATGATGATGATGATGATGATGATGATGATGATGATGATGATGATGATGATGATGATGATGATGATGATGATGATGATGATGATGATGATGATGATGATGATGATGATGATGATGAGTATAAGGGCGCTCAACTGCAGAGGTCATCAGCGCCCTTTATAAAACAAACTGGTCATAGCAAAAGCCAGATATAAATTCCTCTAAAACACTTTAAATATGTAAATAGACTAACAAAAAATACATACACGTAAAAGACTATAAAAACAAAAGAAATATAAATCTAAAAAGCCATAAATTCTATTCGCTAAATCCTAAACTCTAAACTAGAAAAGAATCTAAAAACCCTCTCCACTACTGCGTTATCGTCCGCTAGCTTTTCTGCAAAGCTGGCCGGCAGCTGCAGAGACGTCCTAAGGTGTGCTAGGCAAAAACACTCTAGCAGCACATGTCATACAGATAACGCTTCATTGCAAAACGGACACAGTGGAGCAGGCTCCTTTTTAAAAAGAAAACTATGAGTAAAAAAACAGTGCCCAATACGTAACCGAGCCAAACTCACCTCCTCGCGACGAGATGACCAGCAAGAGGTAACCCAGGGAATCGGAAGTTCTTTGACAGATGTAAGTTTATTATTGTGGAGAGCGGACCACTCATCCCGCCAGCAGGTTTGCACAGCTCTCCGCAATACGGCCCTAAAATCTTCCGATGTCACACATGGTACTCTAACCCTGGGCTTCATGGTAGCCGTCTTGGCTGCCGAATCCGCCATTTCATTCCCCCACAAGCCTATGTGATCAGAGATCCATGCACACACCACGCTAACGCCAGAAGCGTGTAAAACGTGGAGGGCATCCTGTATACGCTGCACAATAGGGTGGTAGTTGTACAGCTGCCGTAGGCTTTGAAGTGCACTGAGGGAATCACTCAGGACTAAGCAGTTCCCCAACTTTCGTCGATGTACATGTAAAATTGCCCGGTATATTGCATAAAGCTCTGCAGTAAAAATGGAAGTGCTAGTGTGGAATCCGAATGTATACAGTTCGGTTCCACATACGTAAGCACAACCAACACCATTTGAGTTCTTGGAGCCAACAGTATAAATTACAAAATGGTCCTCATATCGCGATAAAAATTCTAAAAAACATGTGCGGATACTAGACATAGACATGGTAGATTTATCATATTTAGTCATGCCCAGATCAACGTGGGACGCTCTGCACAACCAAGGAGGGTATGTCCTCTCCCCCTAGGATACATCTTAGGCATTTCAGTATCAAGATGTCTAAGGAGCTCCCGGAAATGAAAACCAGGTGGCTTTGGTTTAATAGAAGTGTTCCTATAACGCACGTCCATGAAGGTGTTAAAGAATGGCGTAAACGATGGATGTGTGGGCATACAATTAAGTCCACAGCCATAATTTGCTAATAACATGTTGCACCTGTACTGCAGAGGAGGTTCTGCAGACTCAGCAAACAGGCTTATAACTCGGTTCGTTGGAAATGCCCCAACTGCTATACGTATGCCACAATTATGGACTGTGTCTAATCTCTTCAGCACAGATGGTCATGCTGAGCCATAAACGATACTACCATAATCTGATTTGGAATGGATGAGTGCGCGATAAAGTCGCAATAACACTGTACGATCCGCTCCCCACGATTTTCCACTTAGTACCTGCAAGATATTTAAAGATCGGTCACATCGTGCTTTCAGTTGTGCTATATGCGACGACCAACTAAGTTTTTTATCAAATATCACTCCAAGGAATCTCGGCTCATCTGCAAAAGGCAGTAGATCAGCGCCTAGCCAGAGCCTTGGAGGTAGTCGAATCTGCTGACGCCAGAAGTTAACACAGATGGTTTTCTCAGCGGAGAATCGGAAGTCATTTTTTAAACTCCAACCCTTAAGGTTGTCCAAGGTGGTCTGAAGACAGCGCTCTAAAAATGGAGTGCGCTGAGATGTACAGTAGACGGCAAAGTCGTCTACAAATAGGCATGACGAAACACCCGGAGATACACATTTTGAGATAGGATTAATCGCAATAGCAAACAACGTAACACTTAGTACCTATCCCTGTGGTACACCGTTCTCTTGAACAAAAAGGTTCGAAAAAACCGAGCCAACCCTTACTCGGAATACGCTGTCTTTCAAGAATTCCTGAAGGAAGAGTGGTAGGCGTCCACGTATATTCCAGGTGTGCAGAGTACGTAGCAACCCTGTCCGCCAACAGTATCATAAGCCTTTTCGAGATCAAAAAATATTCTGACTGTTTGACAGTTTTTAAGAAAACCGTTCATAATCTGTGTCGCCATGGACACAAGATGATACACTGTTGAACGGCGTCGTCGAAAACAGCACTGGATGTTATTCAGTAGGTTGTGCGTTTCCAGCCACCATACCAACCGCCCATTTATCATGCGTTCCATCACCTTGCATACGCAACTGGTGAGGGAAATAGGACGGTAGCTAGAAGGGAGGTGACGGTTCTTGCTAGCTTTCAAGATAGGTATAATGGTGGCTTCTCGTCACTTGTCAGGAAACGTGGCATCAACCCAAACACAGTTATAGACCTCGAGCAGGAGTGCCTTACCTGCAGGTGAGAGATGTTGTAACATCTGAACATGGATTCCGTCCGGTCCTGGTGCTGTCAGTCGCGATGACGAAAGAGCGTGTTCTAACTCTGCCAAGGTGAAGAGGCGGTTATAATCTTCAAGGTTTCTGGAACTAAACACGAAACCTTGAGATTCTACCTGAGTCTTAACTCAGGAGCATAATTGCTTGAGCTAGACACCTGAGCAAAAGCACAGCCGAAGGTGTTAGCCACAACAAACGGATCAACAACAACTCCTGCAGTTTCAGACCAGCGATTGGCAGGTGGGTTGATTTTCCGGCCACGCGCCTTAACCTATCCCATACAACAGATGAAGGTGTACATCTGTTAAAAGATGATACAAAGTTGTTCCACTAAGTCTTTTTGCTATCCTTAATTATTTGCCTAGACTTTGCACGGGCTTTCTTGTACTCAATTAGATTACTTAGGGTAGGGTGTCGCTGGAATACCCTCAGAGCGCGTCTACGAGCACGAATAGCATTCCGGCAGTCGTTGGTCCACCATGGGACTGGAAATCGACCGGGTTGGGTAGCCGAACGTGGAATAGACTGTTCTGCAGCAGAAAGAATTTTCTCTGTGAGATGATCAACTAAATCATTCACAGAATCGTGCTCGTTGCATTCAAAGACAGCCAACTGGGTGTAAAGGTTCCAGTTGGCACGATCAAAGCGCCATCTAGGGATACGTGAGGGAGACACATCTTGTGCTAAGAGACTAAGAAGACATGGAAAGTGGTCACTGGAATGTAAATCAGAGATGACATTCCACTGTAAAGAAACTGCTAACTGGGATGAACACACTGCCAAATTGATGTGCGAATAGGTGTTAAACGCGTCTGAGAGGAACGTTGGCTCTCCAGTGTTCAGGAGAACCAAGTTATTGCTCTCCAGGAATTTTGCAATGAGGTTGCCTCTCAAACATGCCCGATTTGAGCCCCAAAGCGGGTGATGGGCATTAAAGTCTCCCACTATTAGAAATGGTGTTGAGAGTTGGGAAACCAGATCTTCAAGGTCAATTAACGAGAGGTCATATGATGGCGGTACATATACATTGCAAATGCAAAATTCGATTGATGGCAGCTTAATCCTTACAGCTACAGTTGTATGTCAGATTGTAGCTGTAATGGACCTACAAATATGTCATCCCTGAGGAGCATCATAGTGCCCCTGTGAGCAGGAATGCCCTCTTCTGTTTCAATATCGCACCCCAGTGGTGTGTAGCGTCTGATTTTAAAGTTGTCTTGTGGTCGTAGCTTAGTCTCTTGTAAGCATACCAACAAGGGGTTATGCTTACTGAGCAAAAGTTCCAGTTCTGGTCGATGTGCTCTTAAGCCTCGTATGTTCCATTGAAGGATAGCCATGGCGATAGTAATGGGATATGTCAAATAAGTACGCACATTACGTAGGTTTCAGCGGTGGTCGGATCAATTTGCCCTTTTTCTTTGGTGTAGGGCTAGTTTCTGCAGGTTTATCCTGCCTCCTCTTTGCTGCAGATGCAGCAGCGTGGTCAGATATTTCCTGCTCCATATCTTCTATGGAAGAGGACGGTTTTCCTTCTACAACTTTCGCTTCGAGGGGCTCGAAGCGATTGGAAATTCCGACCGACGTAGATGACGGTCGCCGGTCGGAGTCCTCCCCAGAAGATGACTCCGATGATGATCTCGGAGGCGCTCTAGGACTACGTTTCTTGGACTTTTCTGGAGCAGACTTTGTGCTTTCTTTCAGGAAGGCAGTTCTATCATATAAAAATTATTTGTGGTTGGTTTATTGACACTCGTCACTTACTTTTTCATATATTTATGAGAGACTAGTTTCAAAGGCCCTGGCCTTGAAACTAGTCTCTCATAAATATATGAAAAAGTAAGTGACGAGTGTCAATAAACCAACCACAAATAATTTTTATCTTAATTTTGACGTCACTGTTACTAAATTCCTCCAAACACACATCAGTTCTATCATACTGAGTCTTGAACTTGATCTCTGGTGCTTGGTACACAATGGGCAATTTCGTCCTGTTGTTAGATGTCGATGCTTTGTCAGGCGACTTCACTGACTTGTTCTTATTTTCAGTAGTCTTAAGTGGTGTTCTTGGAGCTTTAGATGGTGTTACTGATGCTCTTGGTTGTGATCTAGGCACTAGAACTTTCTCTGATATAGTTGCCCCGTTTATATCAGATGTTTGGGTACCAGCCTCCCGTTTCGGTGACGGAGTAACCGCCACAGAGTTGTAGGTACGGGAGGTGGTTGAAGAGGGCTTGAGGATACAAAGAAGTTTCCGGGCTTCCGAAAAGGATACCTTTTCTTTAACCCGGATCTCCTGAATAGCTGGCTCTTCAATATAACGGGGGCATTCTCGTGAACTTGATGGATGTTCACCGCTACAATTTACGCATGCTGGAGGTGATGTACATGCATTTTCATGCATGCCATCTCCACAGCTGACACATATAGGTGTGCCTTTACAGAATGCACTAGTGTGACCGAACTGCTGACATTGGTAGCATCTCAGAGGGTTAGGTATGTATGGTCTAACCTCAATCACTTCATATCCTGCCCTGATTCTTTGAGGGAGATCTACCCGATCAAAAGTCAAGAACAGGGTATGAGTAGGAACCATATCCCCTCGTTCTCTCCGTTGGACACGATAGACTGCAGTGATGCCTTGTTCCTGTAGGTTCTCCTGAATATCCTCGTTGGACATTCCATCCAACGCGCTAGTGTTTACAACACCGCGCGAGGAATTCAGGGTCCTATGCATCTCCACGTTGACTGGATAACTGCCCAGCATGTTGGCTTTCAGTATCTTAGTTGCCTGGGATGCTGTAGTTGCTTCCACCAGCAGCGTGCCATTTCTAGATTTTGTACATGATTTAACATGACCAGCTATTTTGTCAAGACCTATCTGTATAATAAACGGATTAACCGTTGAAAAATTTATACCTTCCTCTGTTCGTTTAATAACTAAGTAGCGAGGACCACACTCAACTACTTGTTTAACACTGTTTTCAAACAAATCTTTTCCACGTTTAATGTTTTTTGGGGGGTGTAGGTTAACCATAATAGTTGGTCTAAATTTCATCCCCCAGTGCTCCCCACCCACCACGGAGTCCAATAAAGCGTCATCCCACTGGGATGACAGAGCTACACAGGGGATATAGCGAGCTCGCCGTCCCATTCACCCTGGGGGTCTGTACAATACCTAGTCCTGGCTGATTGATTAGGGGTAGGTTAGTCCCTAACCTCCCGTTTAGGCGAAGCAGAAGCCAAAGTAGTGTATTAGAAATGCGCACCCTCACCTCGAATTGAGAAAAACACTGTTACGAGCTCAGATACGCATCCCTCAACCACCAGGACAAACCTTTCCACCGACACGGGTCTCCACGCACGGGCTACACGTGGGTGGGCCTGTTGACCGTCTCCCTCTACCACGAAAGAGGAGCCCACACGAGGGAGACTGTTGGCTCGGGACCCCGGGTGTGCCAAACCCGTACCTACCGAAGTAGGCCCCTGGGGGGTATCACTGTAGAGTAAGCCATTCTTTGTGTCAAACGCACCTAATGGTGAGTAATTTTGTTTTATCATGCATACATACTATATGTGTATATCAGTTACATAAGCGAAGTGTTGGGTACAAGGTTTATAGGTTTCAGTTTATGCTACCATGCAATAATTGTATATGTTGCGTTACACACACATCCTGGAAAGAAACCTCTCAGTCAGCATCTCTCCTAGTGGTGGTGGTGGAGGGTGGTGGGTGGTGGGTGGTGGGTGCTGGGCGCTGGCGGTGGTGGTGGTGGTGGTAGTAGTAGATCTGCAACTATAACACTAAGTACAAAGGAATGCATCATGTTAGCTTCTACTGAAAATATCAAACACTTAACACCTTCTGTTGAAGCATTTCAACAAAATCAATCTGAGCAAAGTGAGGGCTTGATGTACATTTGCTAGATGCGATGAATCTAATGCAAATCAGATCATAATTTTACTTATCTCTATCAAATGATGAATCTGAAATTTTTATATAAGGTTAATCTGAAAGACCAACGGTTTCTGATTTTCTAGGCATGCCCTAGTCTTCAGTGTGACATTGACCACACAAACTTCTACTACACAGATTTATTATTCCATATAAGACTAATTTTACGGCAATACTAATGTATGACGTAGTGCTTTAGTAATCGCTTCATTATTTTAATTGTAAACAAAGCTACATAACCAATAACCTGGTGGTATAAAAAATAAATCAAAATAAGCAATAATATGTCATGAACTTCTGCTTTCTTCAAACAGAGCTAAACCTTAAGATAAATTACATAGCATGCTTACCAATAATGTGCTTAAGTCACACACTAACCCATGTAGTGACTCAGGGATCTGCTCTGTGGTGGCATCAACATCAGCAGAAGGTATATAAAAATGAAGTATTCCATCTTTGAGCTCTGTGAACACTTTATTCAAAGCACCATATGCTTCATTAGTGTCAAGGTTTTAAAATGTCCATTTACAAGCCTCCATATGAACTTTGCATAACTGAAATAAAAGTATGTGCAAATTAATACATTACTCTTCAACTG